>PVIR01005140.1:0-74188 GCA_004026965.1 Petromus typicus | reverse complement strand
GGTAAACTTTCAATAATGTCTTATGTAATATTTGTGGGAAGATAAATTTCAACATTATTCTTGAAAGTAAAGTGAATTGAGCCTAGTATAAAAATACTTTTCTTGATACTTAAGACAACACTAAAAATTAAATTCTCAAATGCAGTAATAAGAAGATATTCCAGAATACACAGAAAGAAGAAATAATTACATCAGACTAGAACCAATAAAGAAACAGATTCTGTAGCAAATGCAAACTACAAGTCCTTCACTGAAAAGGCTAGTGTAGGGACTGATTAACCTTTAGATTGATGGTATAGTCCATGAAGAATTCAAAATACTGCTAAGTACTCAGGGGTTTTAACAAGGCCATTGTTCTTCTTTGGTGCTCACAGTCTTTGTCAATAATCGGTAGATAGTAGTAGGCCTGTTTACAGTTGACTTTATGGTGTATAAGACCTCATATTAAGTTCTTATCATACTATCTACTCTATATTAAGAGCTAAACAAATGAATCTACTGCGATTGCCTTGGGCTGAAATATATCAGTTGGTTTATTTTATATTTCCCCCATTGTCAGTTACAAGACCTTTGCCCCTTCGTCATTGTGCTAAGATCAGAGAAGAAAATATCAGACAAAGGCCCTTTCTCTTGCATCGCAAAACCAATGCAGAAGAAAAGAGTTAAGAAAATGACCTAAGGAAACCTCTCCACAGGATATTCCCAACTTAGTCTGGGGGTCTTCTGGATGTTCAGAAAACATCTCAAAGTTTAAAGTGTGAAGATTTGGTTTCCTGGAATCAAAGAGAAATTCGAAACTGTTTAGCATTCAGAAACCAGATCCAGCTGTCTCTTCTTGAAACAAGTTATTCATTTTCTCCTTGTGTTATCTTGATGACCTTTGTCCTTTTTTGATAGTGCATCTGTTAGCATGGGTCAAGTCTCGTCTGTATCTCCACAATCCCAGAAACACCGCTAGCATTTATCAAAAATGGCAACAATTGGTACTGCAGTCATTTGAACTCTATAAAGTTAGAAAACACTTATTGAATTTTGATTTTACTTTATTTATAGAAAAGTGAGATACCAAAAATAGTTCCAGTTCATTCATTTATTCACTCATTAAATAAACCAGCCTCAAATTAAACAATGATTCCTAATATTTGCATAGTATTTGCAAAATGACTCACATATTTAAATTTTATTCATAGATCACTACCTTCATGTAAGATAGTATGAGTAGACTGTTTACTCTCCTACTCATTCCTATTAAGCCTGCCACGTGGAACATGCTTATAATTTGTCAAATTAGTACAGAAAAGTCACCCAAATTCTCTGAGGTCCAGTTTTCATGTCAGCAGGAAAAAAAAAAAAAAATAGGCTAATGGGACAGACCTCCCAGAATCACTAAGATTATTCAAAGATAATTTACAGAACATTCCAATAAGTGATTTTCTTAAAATTGTACATAAGTCAAAACACTATCAATAAGAAATATATTTTGCAAAACATGGTAGATCAAATGATTGACTATTGTATAAGCCTAATCAATCCATGAAAGACATGAGAAAGTAAAATTTTCTAGTAAATTTAAAAATATAGATTGACTCTATAACTGTTCAAAAATCTAATGGAAGTTTAAAAAGTAAGTGCAGAAATAATGTGCAAAGAGAGGAAGTGTTCTGCAGTGTAAGCAACCACTAGACATTTTCTGCCTGAGAAAGAACATTCACAAGCCTAAAAATATCACCTGTCCATTTTAGTTGCTGAAATATGCCTAGTGTGGAGTTGGCCACATCAGGGTCTATTAAACTGAAGCAATTAGGTACAGTATTTGGATCATATAAATTCATCTGCTTTGTTTGAATTCTGTGCTGATCACGCATACTTCCTGCTAAATTATCCCTCCACTTATCTGGTCTGTAGGGAGAAAATGTCCTGCTTTGGCTGACAAAAAGCTCAATCTGCCTTGGATTTATATTTATAGGTGTAAATTGTGTTAATTTATTAATTTATTCTGGTTTTATTCATCAGAGTCTTGTGAGCCATGTTAGTGTGAACGGTGTTCTTGAAATGGATAAACTCAGAAGCACTTCTACTAATTAATTTTCTAAGACAGACTAGTTAAAGGCACTCCCCAAATGGATTTGTATCTACTGAAGTAGTGTCCACCCATAGACACTGTTGCAAGACCAAGCAATTGAACATTGCCAACTAAATTCTGATATCTTCACTTTTAAACTTCACAGCAAATACTGTTGGTGAGTATATTTTCTCTGGCTATGGCTTACCTTCTTTGCTAGAACAGTAGGAAGAATTTAATTCATTGAGAAAAAAATCCAAAAAACAAAAAAACATTTGCCCCAAATTTTATAACCCAGAAGTTCTACTCCAGTGACACAAGACTAGGAAACTGACTAGCTTCCAGATAAAAGAGAAAGTCAATCTTTGAAATGTGCTACATTTATTGTTTATTAAATTTTAAGATGTGTGTGCAAAAAATATGCTTGAGTCTTTATGTGAAGAAATAAGAAACAATTGTGAATTTGTCCATATATTTCTAGATCTTATCCACTGTCATCCAATACAGAATTACATTAAGAAGAAAAAAACTGGATCTCAACCTCTTCCTCCCTTCCCAGTAACACTGAGCCTTGTTTCTTACCTTATTTTTCCATTCTTCTTCTATTGAAAGCAATGTGCTTCTATTATGGGGGAATTATATTTCATTATATCACATGAACACTGACTGGTCTATGACATAATTATCTGCATAAAATTTCTCAAGATTGGAAAATAGCCACTAGAATTAGTAATTAAAGTAAATGAATGCAAGCTTTCACAAAGAAAAAGTAATCCAACATGTGAGTTAAATAATTGGCAGTGAAATAATTGGAAATTAAAACAATTGCATTCAGAATAACACTGGAGAAAATCAGAAATGTTTTCAAGTTTAGTTATGTAAGGCATATACACTGAAATTCACAGAACACTGCTAAAAGAGGAATTATGATATTAAAGAGTGTCATAAATAAGTGGAGATTTCTTTCGGAGTTGAGGATTTATCTCACTCCCAGGATTTTGGACATCTTTTCTTCTCGCTCTTTTCAGATTTTTTGTTTTGATTAATCTCTTTTTTCTTTCCTCATCATTCTTCTGAGACTCCTTTCTGCTCCTGTTGCTCATGATGTTGAATTCCAAGGTCAATTGCCCACAGTTATTCTATCCTGCCACCTTCATATCCTGAATTATTGTCTTATGTAGGGCACTTTCGTGTTTCCCGTAAGTCAGTTCATCTTTCTGGAATGCAAAGATCTTCACTTCTGCTTGCTTCTGTGCTTTATCTGTTGGAAAACTTGCTATTTTATATATAGGATCCAAGTTCAAAACTCCTATACCCTGAGCCATGAAGTCCAACTACGTGAGGTAAATGTTTGGCATTGTAAGATTCACCTCAAGGAACAAAGTTTTATAGGAATCATATTTAAGAAAACCTTGAAAAATCATTAAGTGAAATTTTTTTTAGAAATAAGAAAAATAATCCAAGACTGGGAGATGTCCAACTAATTTTATCAGATGGTTTTGACTTTCTTGTATCTTTTGTTTCTCACAAGCCTTTCCCCACTCTCCAGTGTCTTTACTTAGCTTCTCTTGCTTGATTCTTTCTGGGTTCCAGATTTTAAAATAGCTGACAAAAGATCTAATAGGGTTCACTTAATGGTCAGTCTTCCTTTGTCTCTGAGCAAGTCTTTAAAAAGAAGTATTCATGATATAAACAAAGATGTCACTGAATATTTTTCTTATATTTAGTCTGATGGACTCATCATCAACAGAAGATAATGTACAGAATGAGTGCATAATTAAGATATGCATATTTAAGATATGCATAATTCAATATGTGTGACCACATATTGAATGATAAATATGAAAACATTGAGAAGGTTGATCCAATGACAAGTGGCATCTTAACCACAGGATCACAGAATGGCTTTGTTTTTCCAACAATGTTCAGAGGTTCACACTGATGTCTCTAACTTTTGGAGACATTTCTGAATTAGAGACTCCAGAGAAATATGGATATTATCAATATTAAGGAAACTTGGATTCATGAATGTTCAAAGGATTTATGTTGTAGTATTTATTTTTAATAGTCAGTTTTATTAATAATCCATGGGGTAAATTCGAGAAAGTCCGTAGTTTGGATTTTAAATGTCTCCCAAAAGCCCATGTGTCCAGTTTGTGCACTGGAAAGATGATGGAAACTTGGAGATGTGGCCTAGTAGATGGTACTCTGATCTTTGGAGAAGTATTCTTATGGGAACAGAAAGACTAAAGCATCTTCTTCATTAACTCTTTGGTTTCCCAGCCATGAACTGAATATTTCCGCTGTGCTGCATACTCCTGTGATAAGATACTACCCACTGCTTTTGCCCCAGTGTTTTAAGAGCAATGGCTTCAGTAAAACATAAATTGACACCTTCACATTTGTAAGCCAAAATAAACATTTTAAAAAATTATCTAAAGTACTTTCTAGGACAATAGGAAGTTAATTAATTTATAAAATTGTACACAGAAATGGGATCTTTATGTATACTAATGATATGGAAAATTCTTTGGAACTGGTTTGTAAGAAGGGTTTGTTAGGTCAGAAAGGTGGGCTAGGAAAAAACCTGGAAGACTTTTAAATATTAACAATTCATTTTGATGATTCAAAAGAAGAGAATAAAAGTAAGAATGAAGGCCATAAAGGTGATATCCATGCATTGCAGGGAACCATGGGTCGAGAATTACACTAAAGTCTAAACTTTTTACATGGTAGCAAGGAATCTGGAATATTTTGTTTATAGTCTGGTACTGGTGAGGGATTAGGCATAAAAACAATAAGCACGTTTTTGTAGTGGTAAAAATTTTAAGTCATGGCAGTGCTCAGACTTCTGCTTGAGTATTAGTGAATGCACTTATCAAAATTTCAGTGAGAAGTAGGAACAAAAAGAAGCAGAAGAGAAATATTTGATAAACAGGCAGCCTGACCAGTACAAGAAAACATTTCAAGTACATCTAAAGAAAATGTAGTTTCTAAAATGATTAATGGTGTTAAAAAAATAAAAAGAAAATAAAATGCCGATAGGAAAGATGTTTTGAGGGCATTTCAGGAAATGACAAGTTTCTACTCAGAGAAGACTCAGAAATGTAAAGATGAAACTTTGTTTCAAAGTTTATAAGAGTAGAAGCTTTCAAGAATAGAGCTGTGGAGTTCCCTGTGTTCCCCTAAAGTCTTACATATTCATTTCCCTGTGTTTAGCCTTTTTGAAACTCTGGGTATGGGAGTCATTGTTTAAACAACACACCACCCATCAGAATCAGACCATACTGCCATCCAAATGATGCTGGTTTCCCAGGAATGGAGACTTGAAGAGATACAGAAATTTAGAGAGGCTTCCTTGAAGTTTCCCAGGAAAGCGAGGAAATGTCAAATACACAGAAGTGTTAGAGTCCTAAGCACTGTCACTGCAAGAGCTGTGTGTGAAGCTTTAAGAGAAAGAGTGAAGCTAAAAGAGATTTAAAAGGAGACCCAAGGAAGGCATCTTTATGCTGAGAATATGGAATACCTGCTGAGGTAGCACCAGGAGGTATACAAAATCAATTTAAGTTCAGAGTGGCGAGTCGCAAGCAACAAGGGCATCATGATATAGCTGTTCAAGTCCTTGGGACACACTTCCTGCCCCACTGTCACCTAGATGCCAGATAAGCAACTATAATAGGACATAATATTTTCCTGTCCTTTTTTAACCTAGTCTTTCCTTGCTGTTTTATTAGTTAATTCTTTTAGAATTGAAAGGGTTACCCTGAGGCTTTGTATCAGAGAAGTGTATGATTTTCATTCTTACTGACAAGTTTGCCTCCAGAGTATCAGAAGACCTTTTTGTCTTGGAGTTCCAAGCAATCACAGAAGAGTTAAAACTAAAACTTACAGGTGTACGCTAAATTCATCCTGTACTATGAGACAAATATGAGCCTTTCAACACCAAGAGTGGATTGTTGTTGTTTAAATATTAAATGTCCTCCTAAGGTCCATGTGTTAAATAAAGGCTTGGACTCCAGTCTGTGCAACTGGATGAGTGGCTGAAACTCTATGAATTGCTAGATACAGAGAAGCTCCCTCCTTGTCTTTGGGTATATTCCCTTGACGTTTGTGTGGATATACCAGCCATGGACTCCTCCTAATAACCTTCTGTGCTAACTTTGCTTTTCACCCATGAGGTGAGTAGTTTTACTCCTCTATGAGCTCTCTCCCTCATATGCCTCACCTTCACATGCAAAACTGTAAAAGCCGTGGATCAATCCAATGGTGAACCAAAACCCTTAAAATCGTAATACAAAAGACCATCTTCTCTTTGATCAGATGATTTTCTCAAGTGTTTATAACAATATTGGAAAGTTGCCTAAAACAATGAACAACTGAAGCAAGAGGTTTAGTCCCTGAATTCTTCATGAGTAAACCAAGGAAATAACCCAGTATTATGAATTTTAATCAATAAGATGCTAATCACATCATGATAGCAGATGTATATGTGCACTCAAAAACAAACTCTTTTCCCTAATCATTTCTTATATCTTATGTGCAATCTCATTGCTGTGCACTTTTTCAGATTTTGTTGGCCCTGCTCATCCCTCTGACTTATCAGAGCTCTCAGTGTACTAGTGTTCCCCTGCTTCCCATTTCCTTGTGAAACTGCTTCTCATGTCCTTGTGGTTCTCTCTCCAGAAGGGTTGTACTTGAGCATCTTCTATAATACAGCATCTTCCTCACTTCACATTTATTGAAAGTACGGAGTCCTGTTCAACTGCATCCTTCAATCTATTCTACCAATTCTTGGCACAGAGAGGGCCACACAGTGCATAATCAATTAATATTGGACAAATAATAAATAACTTTGTATGATGTCATTTGTACCTCCCCTTAAGAAGATTTTATTTAGGACAATTATGGACATTCATTTGGCTATATAGATAGTACAATTTTCTATCTTTTTCACCCACAATTACTGACTCAAAATTATTTTATCTTATGTTCCTAGTTAAACAAATAAGTTCCAATAATCAAACGAATAGTAGCCAAGAAGCTACCAGTCAGTTGAGTTGCATTTGGAGCAGAATATAATCTCTCCTCATCCTTCATGGCTGAATGTCATCTTTTAGGTGCTTACTTTCTGCCTAAAGACATTTTCCCCCTTGTGAATGAGTTAATGATTATGTAAAAGAGAGAATTTGTAAAGGGAAAGTACTGTGGAGAATTTAGCAATTTTGGATGCACACAGTTTTAAAATACTTAAAATATTAAGCATGAGCTGCTTAAAATATTAAGTGAATCATTATATTTCTGTTTCTGGTTGCAGGATGAACCTTCACCAAAGGGAGCCAAAGTTATTTCTTTTCTTTTAAAAAGACTTCAAGATCCATGATCTATTCAATATTAGAATCATAGAAAGATCCTCATGTTACTAAACTGAGCCGTCTGATATCTTTTACTATTGAGTTGTTTCTCCTTCTACACACTAACCTGCTCTTTCAGAACTTTGGCACTAACATTTCCCTTATCTGGATATGAGTTCTGAAAAGCTTGATTGCTTCCTACCATTTTCATCTCATCCTTTTTCCCCAGGAAAAATTACACTTATCTTTAACACTAGGCATAAGTGCCATTTCCCTTGCCCCAAACCAAAGCCTGTTAGTGTATAGAAGTCACTCGTGCCCCACACCACACTTTCTTTCAGAGTGAAGAACATATTACTGTTTTATTTTTGGATGCTTTAGCATAGGTTACATGTTATCTATCTTTGTGTCCTTCAGGGAATTAATGACAGCAATGTAGTTAATTTCAAATTGTGATAGATATGAGTGCTGTAGTTCAGCTTCTAGTCTAGGAAAAATAGGCCAGGTAAGATGAAGAAGCGATATTTGTGAAACCTCCCTAACAGGGAAAACATTCTGATTTCTATAAAAATGTTAGAATTACCTTACACAGAAACTCATTCATATCAAAAAACATTTATAATGGAACAAAGATGCATATAAAAACTAATTTTTAGAAATATAAAAATAAACTGTTTCAAATATCTTGATAAATCAGTCAGTATAATATGTAGTGGTCAAAGCATAAATCCTGTCCTCTAAGATCCTGAGCAACATGAGGATTTCTGCCTACATCTTTCTTATCAACATAATATCCACTGTGGTAAGGCTAGATAAAGAAAGGAAAAGCCTATAGATTGAAAGAAAAAAAGTACTCATACTTGCAAATGATGATCTATTTTAAAGAGTCTTAAAAACAACTTAAAGAAGGAATCACTGGGTTTAGTAAAACATAAGAAAGGAGAGTATTACGCAAAATAATTTTCAATGTTACATATTTTAAGATTAATAGTAAACACATGGAATGACATCCTACAGATGTAGTGTTTAACATGGTCTGTCAAAGTCAAAATGTCTTAGGAATTCCATGTCTATGTCATAAACAGTGGTGAGAGAAATGAATGAATACATGAATGGGTGCAGACATACACTATGTTTATAAATTAGAATTCGACATAAAAAATACGTTGGTCTATAAGTTGATCAACAAAATGTTCTGCAAATTTAATATAATTACTGCCAGGAATCAGCAGGGTTTATTGTAGACATTAACAAGTATTCTAAAATTTATGTAAAAAAAGAAAAATCCCACAATGGCTAAAAAAATCTTACAAAAGAATAAATTGCAGCAATTATTCTACTTCATATTAGGGACTGACAGAGAGTTATAGTCATCAAGATGGTAACACACTGATAAAAAGATAGATCGATGGAACAGAATAGAGAATTCAAAAATAGACTCATACAATATGTTCAACTGATTTTTGAAAAAGTACAAAAGGAAATCAATGAAGCAAAAATAGCCACTTCAACAAATGGTACTGGAGTAATTGGACATTCTTAGGAGGAGGAAGAAGAAAAGAAAGGGCTGAAATGAAAGAGAAGAGAGGAGTAAAAAGCAGAGAAAAGGAAAGGACAAAGGTAGAGAGAATGTTGGAAAAAGACACCCACTGTAAGTCTCATGTCATGTGTAATTAATTCAAATGGATAGTGATTGAAATACAAAAGATAAACTGCTGAGAGAAAAAAAAGGGGGGGGCTTGTCTTTAGGATCTAGGGCTAGGTAAAGAGTCCTTATGCTTGATTAGAAACCATGACTCAGAGAAAGAAAAATGAATAAAATGGACCTTGTTGTAATGAACACCATTTACATTGTTGATTCATTTGAGGAGCATATAAAGTAAGCTATAGACTGGGAGAAAATATTTACAATTCACATACCTGATCATAAGTAATTAGAAATATCTTGAATGTATATCTTTCAACCTTCAAAACTCAAAAAGTAATAAATCTTATTTAAAAATGGGGAATAGATAAATCAGTATGAAAATGTCACAGGCTTTAGGATTGGCAGATTTAAGCAGAATGGGATTGAAGTAGGAAATTATTTCTCAAATTTTAATGAGGATGATCTTAGACACTGCGCTGAGAAGATGACAAATGATGGCTGATCATACCTAAATTCCAGACAAATCTTCTTACCTGACTCTCATTTCTGCAGCCCTGTGAACATCAGAAATCGATATATGGAAACAGAACACAGAGAACTGAAAAAATTTGTCCTGACACTATGAGGCCATGGAATACTCCATTAAGCAAATCAGAGTGGAAAAAAAAAAACAAAAAACAAAAAACAAAAAACTGATTTTGTTGCTGAACATGATCATAAAATTTAGGAAATAATTGCTTTATATTTTATTTATTGGCTCATTTACTTGAATTGTTTCTCAGAGGCAACAGGAAAGAAATCTTCATAATCAAAGCAAAACAGAATTACTGGGAATTACATGAATAAATTCACCACTAGCATGGATATCTGGAGATTCAGGCTTTGAGCTCAATAACAAAGCATGGACCAGTTGGCTAGCAAACAGCTATACTAGAATGGTTTTGTAGCAGGAGTAGCAAGATATCAGCACCTTATCTGTAATCCCCAAATTGTACCTCTTCCTACCTTCCATCGAATACAATCCCTAGCATAGAATATCTCCTTGATTAACTTTGGTCAAAATCCACACACTCATGGAGAAAATATCCTCCCAGAAATAGCGAGGTGACATTAAAAGGGTAGATGTAGTAACTAAACAACCCAAAACAAGCAAGATTTAAAGACATGGTCCCATTCCCTCTGCTATGTCTATGAGGTGAGACAAAGGTTATTCTGTCTCTAGTTTCTGTTCAGGAAGATAATCGATCTGAATTATCATCTGTATCAGTTTCTTGTTGGTTCTTAAAAAAGATAGAAACTAAACTTAAACATTCACTTACTAGTTTCTAGCTCTGAGTATCAGAAAGGTCTGTAAGTTTACCTGAGTTTTCTCCTGAGAGTATTACAAGGCCCAAGTCAAGCTGTTCCAATGTTGAGCTCTCATGCAGAGACTCTTGGAATAATTTCTTACAGATCTCATCAGGTGAATGATGTTCCTTGTGGAGAATGAAAATCACAGTTTTCTGGGAGGATTCAATTAGGAGTCATTGTACTAACGTAAAACATACAGAACTTAAATATGGTCTGCACTATGTTCTGGTTAAGGATTTTTGGGCCACATTCAGTTTGAATCTCAATGATTTCTTCCACAATTAGTTGGAGAAGGGAGTAGATGTGGGTTTTAAAGAGATTGTGTTGGTGGATTAGGTCCACACAGACAAACTCTTTTGTTTAGATCTGTGTGGCAGTACTTCAATTATAACCTCAAAATCCTCACTTCCATGTTAGATAACATAAAACTACTACAAGCAAAGGGAACCAATTAGATATCTGTCTACTACATCTTTCTATCCAAAGTGCACACACCAATGGAGAAAATGTCTTCCCAGCAATCATGAGGAGCCATTAAAAGGGTAGGTGTATTTACTAAAGAACCCAAACAAGCAAGATTTAGATATTCATATATACTGCAGTGATTAAGAATATTTTTATTTATATGCACAAATTTGAACATTCCCATGTGTTTGACAGGAATAACAAAATATTAATTAGGATTGTTCTTAGATGGTCATGTACACGATGTTACTCACATTTAAAAAAAAAATCAACGGATTGTTGTGGTGTAACAAGTCACTGAACACTGGGTCAGGTGACATGGTCTCAATCCCTGTTCAAATCAGCATGTACTTTATATCTGAGTAATAACTGCCTCTCTTGAGGATTCTTATTACTTCAGATAAAAAGTAAAAAAAAATTGGACTAAATTATCTCTAAAAATATTGTCAATTCTGATAGCAAAATCTGTTAAGATTTTTATTTGTGAGCCTTGATATTTCCACAAATAAATTATATATATTTTAGTATAAATATTATGTATATTACTCTTCATTACAATATATATGCATATATAGAAAAATGAAGGTTTTTAGGAACATCATAAGAATCTTCAAACTAAGAATACAGATGGGTGGGAAATATATTAATGTCCTTCAGTAAGTGTACATTATTTAAAAAATAATCTCAAATCTTTTCATTTTTGAAGTTACTTTCTCACCATTAGATAAAATTCAAAATAAGTCAATTAATTCAAATAGCAGCTTCTTAAAGTGACATTTGTAATATATGTATGTGTGGGGGCCACTTGAGGACTTGTGGCTGCAGCACTCTCATCCCAAGAATGCTGGGCCTCAGCCAAAAGTGGCTTGTGGAGATGTGTGGGTCATGGTGCTCTCTGCCTCTGATTACATGTTCACAGAATGTTTTTGCATTGTCTTCTTAACATGTTTATGTATATTCATTTAACCTTCCCTTTTCTCCTCCCAAGGCTAACTGTTATGGCCACAACCTCCACATATACACTATATAGCCTGTATGACTCTAGTAAACTTTACTATCCACCAAAGGGTAATAACCCTGTCAGTTACTTAACTGATATCATGCAGTTGATAACCTGCTGGCAGCCATCCACTGGTAGTAGAGTCATCTGTTCACCATTCTGTTCCCAGTCCCCCTCCCCATTGAGGAAAGAACTCATCATATATGAGAGAAAACACAAGAGTTTGGTGTTGCATGAAGACTTCAAGCAAATTCTATTAATACCTATTTAGTGCCCAACCTTGTATCATTTACTTTTCCAGTTTGATGATTTTTCTTGCAGTCCATTCTATTCATTTGATCCATATTCCTTTATTTCCAGCTTCTGGATGCTCCTCAGGCCCACAGCAGATGTCTAGAAATGCTAGATTCTACACTTTTGCACAGCCATCTCTTAGATTTTTACCTTGGATTTATTTGAAGAAAACATCCTGAGGTAGCTTCAGACACTGTCTCTGTGTGGTCCTTCAAAAGAGAGGGATTCCTTTAGAGAAGGGTCCTCTTTCCAACTGAGGCTATATTCTCCCTACAGAAAGATGACTTTATATTCATTAATTTATGTACTTGTTTCTTTGCCAAATAATGGATTTTTACCAGAAGGTGGGTCCAATATTAGGATTCTGAACACCAGTTGTAAAGCAAGTAGAAGGAAATAACTGATGCAATTTCCTGGATTTATAAAGTTACAATAAGGAATAAAGGAAGGATTAGCCAAGAGTGCACTACCGAGAAGGAAGCAATGGGAAGAGAAGTGGACAGCTCAGGACTAATACCCTGCTTGTGTAATGTCCTCCGGAGAACTGAGATCTTTAATACACAGGAGTGATAAATTACACAAAGCTGGACATAAAATCCCAAAAGAGCTTAAAGCAAGCAAAGCATCCCATTTCAGTGAAGCACAATCCCCAGGAAGCAGGTTCTGAAAAAATTATCAGACAGTATAGAACACCTCAGAGATCAGCATACCAGACCTCCCATAATCTTTGTGGCTGAACATAATCTCCCATATAACAGTTGTGTCACAAATCAAAATCATTCTCCTGAAAATAAAACCTAACAGATTGAGAATTTATTAGCATCTGTTGTGTTGTGACTATAGCCTTTAAAATGATTCATATCACGTGTGAAAAATACACAAACGCATCTCACCATTGCAAAATATGTGGCATTTTGGTTGTATGTAATGAAAGATTTTATATAACACAGGAAGCTGCACTTTTATTGCTCCCACCAAGTGAATGCTTGGAAGGCTATTATCAGTGCAATATAATAATAAAAATAGATTGGACCCCATACAAAAGCCAGAAGGACACCCATATTGGAGGAGATGGATTAACTGATTTCTCTTGGGATATTAACTGTTCTTTTGTGAATTTAACTTTGAAAGAGGCGATTTGAATAACTGTATTTTCAGGTACCCATTCTCTGAATACAGTTTCACTAGTATGAATAAATCTGCATCCTTTCCCAAGCAGCAGGAAGGGCTATATTTATTTTATTGAACTTATATGACTTTCAAAGCGACTCACATTACTACATGCAGCTGTAGCAACTGTGAGTTGAAGTCTTTCAGAGTAGCCTTGAATTACATTAAATATTGGAGTTTCATAAAAGCTAATTTGTTGCTTAATAAATCCAAAACAATGAAGATCTATACTTAGACTACATAATGGTTTGTATCTCTCCACGAGAATTACAATTTTAAGGTAAAATGAGGTTAGAAACTCCATTTTTGTTTGTTTTTTAAATTAATTGATACACACCATCATCATAATTGACACTGAGAATTTGTATCAGTACATGATATGACTTAATTTTCATTTTTCCCATTCCCCTGCACACCCTACAACCCTTTTACCACCATACACATAAGCCTTGTTTACTTTTTTAACATCACATTTTCTTTCTCCTCATTACTTAGAGGTCCCATTTGACTCCACTGTTCCCCTGAGAGGTATGTACACAAAAGAATTAAAAGATTCATATCACAACAACATATGTGCACCCATTTTTATGTAGTTGAGTTCATGCTAGGTGAATCTTGGAAACAACCCAAATGTCTATCAACTAGAGACTGGATAAAGAATTTTTTCTTTTTATATAAGATGGAATATTACTCTGCCATATGTATAAGTTTGAATCAATTATACTCAAATAGAGATACCTTGAAGGTATACTCATAAGTATTTGTTTTTGTTCCTTAGTAGACTTTTTGTTTCTTAGTACAAGATGTTTATATTCCTTTTGGATGTTGATACATGTACATAAAATAAACAAATTCTTGGTTTTGACTCCTTTCCCTTTCCTCATCCCTGCTCCTCCCCTTGGTACCTCCTAGTTTTTGTACCTATATATTTGCAATACATGGTGTTTATATCCCCTGTAGGGAACTGACACAGGTACAAAGCACATCTTCATTTTATCCTTTTTCATATCATCCTTCCCTGCCCCTTGCAGCTCACTATTCATTATTCTTTGAGATCAATCTCTTTCACTACTTTCTATTAGTATTCCTTTTGCTGTTTATTTTTATTCTGGATAATGGAGAAATATTGTGATAATTAAGCTCATACACCACTTAATATTATAGTCTCTATGTTCATTTCTCCACAAATGATTCAAGTTTATCTTTCTTGATAGCAGAGTAGAATTCCATGAAATATACTGATGTAAGCAAGAAACAAGCAGAGGAATACACAGAGTGTTGCAACACATTGTACTTAAACAGAAAATAATGGACAAAGGGGATAAATAAGTGAACTGAACAAACAAGGGAGAAAAAAGTGAATAATGGATTATACTGCTCTTCATGTGGGACATATTTCCTGATCCTGAAAACAGAGGCTCCTTGGAAGCAGGTTACAGGGGCCGTGACTTCACTTCCAAAGCTAACTGGAGAAGTAAAAATCACCAAGTCTTGAGGACACAACTGCACAAGATATCTAATTTTTCTATGATTTATTTTAGTTGTAAAAAAGGAAATAGCAAACTCATTTACTCCAGACTACCTCAGTAATTACATGAGTTAACATATGTTAGATGTTTGGAATGCCATTTGAAGCATGGTAAGTTCCATGAAAACTTGAATTATTATTAAATAATAATAGTCTTATTTATTATATTTTATTATTAAATTCCACAACTGAAATTGAACCTGGATCAATTTGTTGATTCTTTCCTCTACTTCTCATCCCCATAACTCTACCTGAAGTTACACAGCAGATTACCACTCAAATTATCCTTTGATGACTTGAAAATGCAGGCATTCATCTTCTTAAATTTCAGGATAGTGAACAGAGAAGGAGGTGAAGACATTATATTTTTTAGTTCCATATTTTCCAAAATTCCTAGTAATGAAATATTTTATTGGGATTTTACAGAGAAACTTATGTATTGAATATGATTAGTTGATCTATTATGTTTGAAAGAGATGTAAAGGACTCATCGTTTTATTTCAGTTAATTTCACTGTGGTCTCTTGAAATTTCTACAGCCTTTCATGGAAACTTCTGTTGACCTATCGAAGTGGAAAATGAGGTATAAACACTAAATAAAATGACTGAAGAAGTTAACATTCTAAAAAAGTGAAATTCTATAACAAAATAAGCAGTATATATAGTATCAAATGAATATATATCATGTCCAGTTACACCCATTATACCAAGTGTGTTTGCAATATCAACGTTGTATAGCATCTGTTTTAGTTGATCTATGAGATGTCCCCAAAGATTCAGGCATTGAATGGTGAGACCCAGAGAGCAGCAACATTCACAGATAAGCGCTAGAGAAGTGATTGCTCTACAGGCACAAACCTCACCGGTAATGAACCTATTAATGAGAACATAACTGAGTGGGCTACACAGAAGTGGAGTCCAGAAGATGGAAGTCAGTTAATAAGGCCATGTTGTTGAAGGGTCTAGCTTGTCCCTCTCTTCTGTATCACTCACTCTGTCTGCTTCTCCACTTCCATGAGATGAACAGGTTTCCTCTGCTGCACCACTTTGCTGTGAATTTCTGCTTTTACAGAGGCCTAAAAGCAATGGAACTAGCTTGACTATGGATTGAAACCTCTGAAATTTAGAGTAAAAATAAACTCCTTTTTTCAACTGTGTACATGGCTCCTTTAATTTACCAGCAATGGAAATGTATCTAACACAGCATGTGAAAAATGACAGTTCATGAGATAGGAGTATTCAACAATTAACTCGTTTCTAGAGCTATAGAAAAAAAAATGCAAGAACATAAATATCAAAAAAGAAATCAAGTAACCTGGAACAAAAAAATATTTTGATTTTGTCTTATTTGTCTTATTGTATTAGCAGCCTTCCTGAATCTTATCAATTTCTGTTCTTCTGTGCTCAAGACTAGAGGTCTTGAGAGGGCTATAATATCCTAATTTACATGTCTCAAGCTATATAGCTATCTTGTCAGTTAAATTAACTTTGCTTCTTTGAGCCAGCACTTCTTTGTGCTTTACCAACACGGGGTACACTCTGTAATGGCCTGAGAGTCACAAAAAGGTTAGTAACTAAGCAAGATGTTTAGACCACTTTCCTCCCCAAAGTCTTTACTAACCCTGCTGCTGATGTTCTGTGGAACTGTTCTTTCTCAGACTGCATTCCACAGCCTATGTTCACATCTGTCCTTGCTAACTGCCCAGTTCTGGATGTATACAACTGGAGTGACCCACAGGGATGTGACCATACCCTGGACACTTAACCCCACGGTCTTTACAGGCTAATGCTCAGTTCTAATTATCTCTTTGGTTTTGAATATTTAAATACATTTTGGTGAACTCCTTCCGTAAATTCATAGGACTTGATTCGTGAAGTCCTTAGATGTTCTGTTTTGTTTTGTTTTCAGCGTACGAAGTTTTCTAGGAGAGGTTCCCTTTGCTTCCTGTCTGTGATGCCCTCTTTTACAGGAGAAGTTTTATGGTCAATGAGGCCTATAGCTTTGGTCATCACCTCCCAGCGTTTGCTGCAGCATATATACATTTTCACACACTCACCCATTTTCCTCTTTTTACCTTAAAAATCCAGATTGGAGATTACTCCCACCTATTAGATGTAAACTGATATCTCTCAGCTGCTCACTATTACTATTTATGGGGCTCTACAGGTTACAGAAGTAGAACTGGATGGTTCAGGCAAGAGGAACAGTGACCATTCCTTTCCTTTTTTGTCACACTAAACATGTCCTTTTGGGGTAGTAAGTGACTGTGAACCCAACTTAAGGAATTTGAAATAGATAACTTGTTGCATTTATTCAGTAAGAGTATTTGTTGCCAGCCTGCTACATGCTTTTCATCTTGTTACTGGAAATACAGTAATGACCAAAGGGGACATCCTGTCTACATGAGGCCTGCCAGCTACAAGGTCTTTCATTATTTCTACACGGCACATTTTAGCACTTCTTTTTCTGTCATGGGTGCAAACATCTCATTCCTAGGTTTTATCCTACTTAAAAAATATACTGACGAGGTCCAGGGATTTAGCTCAATGGTTCCAGTGCCTGTCTTGCAAGCATAAGGGCCCAGGTTTGATCCTCTGGTAACCACAAACAATACTGGGCATGGAGACTCACACCTAGCAGCAATCAGTACCACATACTACAGTGCTGGGCATGGTGGCTCACGCCTGTAATCCCAGCACATGGGAGGCAGACGCAGGAGGATTGCTGTGATGTGAGTTGGAGGCTGAGCTCGGGGCCAGCCTGAACTACAAAGCGAGACCCTGTCTCAAAAAAGAAAACAAAAATACTGAGGAGAAATTGGAAATACTTGCCATTATAATTCCAGTTTTATTTTATCAAATCATACCGGATAAAATATACAGCCTTTCATAAAACTGTTCATTTTATATGAGGCCATTGTGCTTATTCTGTGTTTATTCATTTCATTATTTTATCACTGATATTGTGAGTCCTATGATTATAAGTCTCTCGCATTCACTAATATGTTCCCTATGTCTAGTGGAGGGTTTGGTGTATTATGTAAAATTAATCAATGTCTATTTTATTATGAATAAAGGAAAAGTAAAGACATTTTATCTTTATTTCTTGTTGTTTTGGGTTTTTTTGTTTTGTTTTGTTTTTTGTTTTTTTTAGGTTTTTTGAGACAGGGTCTCGCTTTTGTGGTTCAGGCTGGCCCTGAGCTCAGCCTCAAACTCACATCACAATCCTCCTGCCTCTGCCTCCCGAGTGCTGGGATTACAGGCGTGAGCCACCACGCCCGGCACTTTGTTTTGGGTTTTTTGAAATTAAGTCTCACTATGTACCCCAAGCTGGCCTTGAACTCATGAAGATCTTCCTCCTTCAGCCTTCAGAGTAAAGTACTAGAGTCATGTACCACTGTGTTCAATTTGAAGACATTTTCAGGACATTCCACATCATAAGAAACTTTGAGAATCAGTAAATGAACTACATGACTAAAAATGCAATAATGGTCATTATAGTTTTTTTTTGTTTTTGTTTTTTTTGTTTTTTTGAGACAGGGTCTCACTTTGTAGTTCAAGCTGGCCCTGAGCTCAGGCTTGAACTCACATCAGAGCAATCCTCCTGCCTCTGTCTCTCGAGTGCTGGGATTATAGGCGTGAGCCACCACACTCAGCACTGTGGTATGTGGTACTGGTTGCTCCTGGGGTGAGTTTCCACGCCCAGTATTGTTATGTGGTTACCGGGGATCGAACCCGGGCCCTTGTGCTTGCAAGACAGGCACCAGAACCACTGAGCTATATCCCTGGCCCTGGTCATTTTAAAAAATTATAGAATGGTTTAAACCTAGAGGACTGATTTTACTTTCATATATTATAAGTGAAAAGAACAACACCAGACAAAATGAAAAACACTTTAAAGAACTCAAGGAAGTTTCCTGATTAAATAACTACTTAGTATTAAAGTCAAGATTCAGATCTGTTCAACTTCATATTCTTAATAATATCTCAACACAGTGATATCCTTTTTCTATATATAATTACCTACTATAGCATGATGGAGTAAAAACAGAAAAAAAATATCAATAGAGCTTATATTTTTCCTTTATAATACTCAAACTCAGAGAAAAGTGCTTACAGAAAATCATATGCAAAATAAGTGAAATAAATTTTAAAGTATGTAGGCTAAATATAAATCAATAAGAGAAAACATCAGTTCAAAATGCTGTGCACATTAAATCATTAGCTACCTAATTAAAAACTGAAGCTCAGTAGTAATATTTTAAAGATATTTAGACAAGTGGAGAATTATTGGAAACTGCTCAGACCTCCACTCATCTCACCAAGAGTATGGTGGCCGGGTAACAAATGACAAGACAAGGTGTTTACTGGATAAATATGGTCTAGGGCAGTCAGAGCTCTTAGGCTAAGATGCCTTCACCTGGAGCTTGCTGCTATTTATTGAACACAGTTTCTTGAAGGGACCAGGGTGGTGTAGAGAACAGTGGAGTGGAGAACATTCACGCCAGGAGGGTTCCAGCACAAGGGAAGAAGGCATTCTAGCAAGAACAGCTCATTGATTCATGGGAAATTTACTTCACCGCTGGATTGATTTTTGTCTCTGTGGGAGTTATCTGCATGAATCATGTTCGCCTTAGCTGCACATCTTGAGTCCAAGACATCCCACTTCGCAGAACATGGAGAGGTCCACTGTGACCAGTAGCTTAGGGAGTTGCTTCTTCCCCATACAGCAACTGCTGGTTCTTCACACAAGGCATTGTAGATTAATAGGCAGATTCAGACTTGTAGTTGACCAAGCCAATTTATAAATGTCCAGGGGGGAATCCCCAGTAGTGGTAAGGGGTTGAAGACCTGTCAGAAAATGAACATGGCTGTTCAAACTGAGTGAGAGCAGACATGATCTCGGGTCAGGTGACCACAGCCTTTCAGTGACAGAATGGCCATTGTGGGCAGATGGTATAGACTTGTTTTACTTGTTCTAAACAATAAAATTTGTATTTGAAGGGAATATTCAGAAAGGAAGTTTTATTTCAAAGAGTAAAAGCACTATAGGAAGACAGAATGTGTTGCCTTTAGCAGGTTGTAAGTTTCTTGTAAATGGAAATATTCCAGGAGGCACCAAGAGGTCACATACACAAACATTGCAGAAAGACTGACATTCTGTGGTTGTACTCTTCTGAGGTCACAGAATACAAGTGCATAGACTGCGACTTTCCCAGTCCAAGTTCTTTGAAGGTATCGATTATGAATATTGACATTTTCCACGATGTCCCCTCAGCATTTTTCAAAATACAGAGCATTGAGGAACCATTTCTACTGGGTCAGCATTGGAATATAAAAAGAAATGGAAATGGAAAATTCTGCTCATTCGAGGTGTATAGTACAAAAGAGAGGCCCAAAGCCCGGCTCTCTCAGAAATGGATTTACAGCTCTTGAAATTTTGAAAATTTATATATTATTCCCAGGTTCCACTCAAGAGTCTCTGGAGAAGAATTTAGATATTCTTCTCTGTAAGAGATATTCTTCTCAATAATCTCAAGAATCTGTATGGAAAAAACAGCCCCACATGACTCAGATGTGTCAGGTCTGGCAAAGTCTGGCAAACTGGTATTTATGAACTCTTAATTAAATGTCTGTCATCCTGTGCAATCAAAAGATTGAGGGTAGAATTTTTCATTTTCTCACGAATACATGGATATTTTACCTATGCTTCTATGTCCATGCATCACTTGTGCATGCAGTAGACATGCCTTGTATGTTTCT
This sequence comes from Petromus typicus, assembly GCA_004026965.1. Lineage (NCBI taxonomy): Eukaryota > Metazoa > Chordata > Mammalia > Rodentia > Petromuridae > Petromus > Petromus typicus. Next base: position 53,558 of record PVIR01005140.1, on the reverse strand, counting down.
CCTGAGTGAATGAAAGGTTCTCTACACATCAAGCTGCTATGGAGATTTATGTCTGCACCAGACTTCTGACTTACATGGACTGGATGAATCATGCTACCTGTTAGAGTATAAAAGAGCAAACATTAGTAAAACGGATAATATGCCTTGTGGTGGTGACTCAACCAAAGCGAGCACATCTGTCACAGAGGAGCAGCCTGCCAGCTTTTCACCTGGGGAAATGCAATTGAATAATAATGCATCACACATAAGGCAACTCAATAATGCTGTACTCCCTGTTAAATTCTAAGTCAGAAATAAGCTCACCTACTGCACAAACAAGTAGTCACACAAAATCAGAAGGTCAAAAGCTTTGCAATCGGAATACATCATTTCAAATTCATGGACTCATCCATGTCAGGCACAGTACTCAGAACTCAGAGTGAAATGGGGAAGCTTAACACACATAGTCCCTATGGTTTTCGTCTTCCGGAGAGAGTGGCGGGAGTACGGAGTGCTGCAGAGGAAGAGGCTTAGCCAAGGGGAGGCAAAGTTGAATGTATAAAATGCAAAATGAAGACATATTAACGAGTCTAGCCTTTAACTTGGACTGGGAGGAAGGTTGAGTCTTGGCTGGTTCGAAATCAAATAGTGTGTTTTCTATATTAGAAAGAACATGTGGGCTGTACGCTAAGAAAAACAAGCGTGTACATTTATAATGTTACCAATTGATGTTAGGTTCCTTTGCTCAATTCGCATAGATGCTGTAAATCAGCAAAGTGGGGCTCTGCTGTTAGCTTCAGACTTTGAGTCTCAATGTCTGCTGTCCTCAGGTCCCACTTCTGAGCCCTGATGCCACCAGTTGATGCCAGTTGATCCTAGAGGCCATTGGTTAACACTTTTGTTTGTTTGTCCCCTTGTTGCTGCTGGCTGCCACCAACCAAGGCTGGTCCCCATCACCGGTCCCCATCACTCACCTTAATCAACTGTTCAAACCCTTAATATCATTTAGTGTTTATAGCTCTTTTATAAACCAGCCATTCTACACGCCAATACTGGGCATAACTGACCAGATTTATTGGGACTGCAAAGCCTATGCTGCCTGAGTAATACATTGTGAGTAGACTGACAAGAACTCTGGAGTGAGACTTCATTTGAACAGAACATATGCTACAGCACAGAGATGTCAGTGCACAAGAGGGTACAGCCTGGTGTAATTAGATGACTGGGGAGTACATGGCTGCAGCAGGTCTGTGATTGGTCAAATTGGAGCCTAGTGATTGGTCCAAAACTCAAACGTTCGAATTTTAGCGTACTGACTGGTTCAAATTCAATTCTACTGCTCAGCTCAAATTAACCGACTGTGGTTAAGGAAGATGTCACCTAGAGTAGCAGCAGGTTGTTCAGGATAGTTGTAGCCGTTGGTGGCAATTCCTCAGAACATTTAGAGATGTGGCTTTTTGATTGACAGCTGTCACATCTCCGTAAAACTCAGACAGAGAATTGGAAACTCTTTAGTGGGACCAGCTTTGTTCATCATAGCTTATACAATCTGGGAATATTAAGGATGTAATATAATGGGCTTGGATTCCTTTCTGATCTTTACCCCATCAGGTGCTTTTAGCTGCTTTGGCAGAGGGGTGGCAGCAGCATAAGGCAGAAGTCAGGAAGGGCCATCATCACAGCTGATGGCAGAGTCTCATCTCTTGTCTGAACACTTGGTCCATACTCAAGGAGGCAGGGAGACAGGACACATGTTCAGCCCAAACTCCACCTGCAACAGCTGCCACAGGGGAATGAAGAGTCAGTAATTCTCTGCTGTTTGTCTCAATGAGATTGGTCTGCAGTGCTACATCTGGGCCATTTTAAGAGAGCTCAGTCTCCACATTTCCATGCAGTTCTTCATTCAGTGACTTCAGATTAGCAAAGCAACATTGTTGTATTAGGAAAATTTACACCGCAGTAACTGGAAAGTGCTATACACAGGGTCTTTCTGTCTTGGTTGGAAAACTTAATAGCTGCACACTTTATTCATGTCAAATCTGTATGTTGTGTCTCATATGGTGTAAATAATGGTACCCAAGTAATACTCTCTTTCAAAAGGTGAAAGTCATTACAATAGTCTAATTCTTGAAGAGAGCTTTATTGATGAGAGTATCTGTTTACAGGTACTTTCAGTTACAGATATTTTATATTGGCCTACTCTTTATATTATTTGTTTTATAAAATGAAGAAAGATAATGCCATTATTTTATAAAGAGGAAAACCTTAATAAACATAATGGAAATTCTTGAGATAACTGAATTGAATAAGACACATGCAGAACACTAATCAGAATGTGGGGAACATAATAAATGCTCAATAAAATTACTGTTAAGGTTATTTAAAATAATCATCTATAATATCAAACAATCTTAGAAACATGATAGATTGCAAACATGGTGGATTGAGTGAATTATATTTTATGAACAAAGGACTTATGCCTAAAAGAATTGAAATAAAGTAATTATTAAATTAGAAATGACAGAAAATGTACTTAAAAACAGAAATTGTGTTGACTGCTAGTATATCATTATCCATGGAAAATGCTTGTTTTTTGATTTATTAATACATCTGCCATTGAGCTGATATGTATACCACAATTTATATATGCAGGTATTAGGAAGAAGCAACAACAAAGCAAAAATAAACCTACTCCCATGAAAAAAACATTATAGCAATAAATGAAAGTACATGTTAAAATGAATGAATGTATAATAAATATGAGGTGATGATAAAAGAACAAAGTACCTTTGTGAAAGAAATAGTAATGATCGTGGTTTTGGGAGGGTGACATGTGTGATCTTCTCTACGAAGACATTATTTGCACAAGGCAAGTGACTATTAAGAAATAGATTGCCTTAAGGCAAACACTGCAAAATGAAGACAGAACAAACACAAAAGACTGGAGACTGGAGACTGCCTGATACATTTGAGAAGTCCAAAGAGTTCAGAGGGACAAGAGCAGAGAAGCCTGGGAGGAGGGCATAGTAGTAATAGTACTTGGATGGGAAAGCCAAAGACTTAATCAAAAGTTAGGTCACAGAGGTTTTTGCTAGTCAAGATAGGTAACTCCCACTGAAATATGAGTAATGTAGACAATATACATTCTTGAAATAGAATGTGCAAATCTTAATGAACATTCTGGAAAGTTTCATGGAATTCTTATAGAATATTCTTACTAGAATATGTAAGTTAGTTCGTCTCCCTGGATTCCTCTAGTCTTTTGATTCTAATTTTTTATTGAATAAGTATTCCTTCATGGACAAATTCATTGCTTCATTTTTTATGATCCTCTCATTACATGTCAGTCATTGCATTAGGGTATGGGAAGAAATCAATTTTCAAGACAATAAAGGTTCTTGCCTCTGAGACACTGACAATTTGATAGGAAATACAAAGTAATCAACAGAAAATCAAGTGCAGAGGGACAAAGGTTGCATGCACAAAGATACTGTAAATATATATGTGCCTGTATCTCACACAGGCAGAGGCCTTTCTGAAATGTAATTCTGTGACCCACCAGGGCGATAGAACCTGTGAATACAGGGTACTGTTTTCTTTGCCAAGCCAGGAGAAATTAGCAATAAAGACAGGAAAACATTATTTTGTTGTTTTTTAACTAAACTGTGTAAGTGGAACAATATTAGCTTTAATGAGGCTGGGGAACTTCCTCTGAGGAGTTTAAAGCACTTTGATGATGCTATTCCATTAATTCTCCTGGTGTTTGGAACTTGGCACCTGAAGCACGATGTATTATGCAAAACCAAAGCACACTCTGCATAAAGAAATTATTGTGTTGCAATGTTTCCTTTGCGCTCAACTTCAAAGTGGAGGCAACTGTGCCAAGCAGGTTGTTCCTATATCAAAGTTCCTGACATTAAAATCATGCTAAGTGGAATATACAGTCAAGATCAGACTTTTAAGTTAATTTGAAATGTGTAAGTATTCACAGTGTACAGAGAGATAAGGAGAACACTCTGTGTAAGTATTCAGTATATGGAGAGAGAAGGGGAGAGTGTTTGAATAAAAGTAAAGATATGAGTTTGAGTTTCGCACATAGGGGAAAATATATACATCCTTTATTAGATCTTAAATATAGGATTATGATGCACATCTATCACAAGAACATTGTTTAAACCAGCTTCTTGTGAAATTCTGTGAGAATTATTATCGTTTAAGTACTACAGAGATACATGGACAAGCAAGTAGGTTTTGATACACACACCACGTGCTTTTCCAGTGTTAGACATTTCGAAAATAGAAAATAAGATTAAGACAAGGTCTGTCTTTCAGGCTAGAGGAAATAACTACCTTACCCAAAGCAGTTAATTTATAATGCACAAGTAGAGCAGAGACACACTGGGTGGTTTGGACTCTCATGGCTTCTAGGAGTCCAAATCCTACAGAGATCAATGTTGACTGGGAGGATTAGTCAATCTTTATGATGAGCAGTAGATCTGAACTGATTTCTGAAGATTACACAGATTGCAAAATGCCATTTTCCAACACAGTTCAAGAAAAGAGGTATTGTTTAAGATGTCGATGTTACTCAACCCAAGTGAAGGCAGAGGCCACCCACTCTTACTGGTGACAGACATGGTAATTAGATATCACACAAATCCTGGTCTCAGGGTCCAGCTCATAATTCTCAATATTTCCTGGTTGGCGGCGGTCTTCTCTGCTCTCTTGGCCTTGTTACCTTCTCAGTCTAACTCTGGTCCTTCATTTTTCTTTCTACTCTGAAGGCCATTTGGCTGTTATTTCTCTAAACAAACTGTCACATCATCTTGAAAACATTTTTTGTGCCTCTTTCCTCCATCATCTTGATTCCTCTTCTGTTTGGATTGCTTTCAGTTCATTCATCATCCTGTCCTGCAATGGTCTGCTCCCAAACACCTCTAACACAATGCCTTTGGGTGTTTTGTTGTTGTTGTTGTTGTTTTTTTTAATTTTGGGGCCAAAATTTAAGGATAACAGAAGAAAATGAAAACACTAAAAAAAAAAAAACAAAATTTGGGATATTGGAAATCACTCTAGCTAGAATTAGTGCACTGATCAAAACAATTTTTGAAAGCACTGGCTAAGATTAACTTTAATTTTCCTTCAACTTGACTAAATCTTGTCAAAATACTAAAAGAGTCTGACTAAATCTTTAATTAGGGGCCTCTGGAGGTCACTTTTTGCAAAACATTGTATTTAGAAAATGTGTAATTGTGAATTCCATTTTCTTCTGCTCCTTTAAGCGGCAAGCTTCTTCCAGCCTCTCACTACATTACAACTGAGGAATGTCTTCCTGATGAAAATGGGAAAACGCAATCATCAGGGAAGACAAAACTGATTTCTCCAGGTGTTGGCAGGAAAGTCAGAGGCCACCTTCAGCAGAGGACATCTAGTAACCACAGATGGCCTCGTCTTGTCCAGGGTCTCCACTAATGTCCTGTAGTCATTTTCTAGTAGCTCACTCCATTGCTGAAAATGATCCCAGCTTTCATTTCAGGAGAACTGATCTCATTCATCCAAAGGAAGGAAGTTTGTTTGTTGTTGGTTTTTTTTCTACAGCAGCATCCGGAGTAAGGTCTTTATTGCCATTTTTTACAGACATCCTGTGCAATTTTAGTTTGACACCACAGACTCCAGAACAAAGTGTTGCTCCTGCCCAAATTCCCCTTTCATTTGGGAAAACACATGCAAGTTCACTGGAAGCAGCCCAAATAGTGCCGATTCATTTGCATTTAAATTGTCCAAATGGCATTTGGTAAGAGCAATTCGATGTCCAAAGAGGCTTTGGAGGCTTTTAAACTTCAAAACAGAAGGTCAGAATTGATCAGCAAGAAAAGAACCTGAGCACTAAGTGGCAGAGTTGAATTCTCAACTTCCAACCCAGGGGAAGCCTATCACAGCTTCACTACAGGAAGCATGGCCCGGCCTGGTGGGCCCAGGGACCAATGTGTTAAAGCCTCACTTTCCTTAATGCTATGGTGCAACCTATTTTTCACAGTTCCCTTAAAAAAGAACAAGAAGCAAGAATCAGCACTGTTCTCCTGAGTTCCCCTTTCCTATTGCACAATATAACGTGTACATGTATCAGAGTATTATTTGTCAGCCCACTAATGCATCTCTTTCAAATTTGCATGAGGTAATATGAATTTAATTAATAAAAAATAAGATATAGAGTAAATTATAGGTCATGTGTTCATTTCCACCAAACTCAAACATAACATGCATTCACTGGGAAAAATAGGTAAGTATTAGTTAATTTTTATTGTGTAAAATATGAATCTTAAAGATTATTTAACAAAATTGGCATTCAGAATAATAAAACTAATAACAGTGTGGTCATGGAAATAGTGGTGATGTTTGTGATTAACTGAATACTTTCATGTACTGGGTACTTGTTAGCAGTTTTTGGTATTTATTTTTGGTGGTACCAGGGATCGAACTCCGACCCTTGTGCTTCCACGGTAGGTGGGGTACCACTTGAGCTAAATGCCTGGCCCTTATTATCAGTTTTAAATCACCAGAGTCCAAGACAAAGGCTTGCTCTGGCTCCACTTCTTTTTTATAGCCTTAAAAATTATGTTTTACTATTTCCAAGTAAAAAGTATAGAAGCACATAAAGGTTATGCATTTTGTCAGAGATCACAGAAATATTAATAACAAGACAAAGACACAAATAGGCATATCAACTCCAGAGAGTTATACATTTTATGGAAAAAAATATTTCCCTATGTATGTTGCCTCAAGTGATACTCAGGAAATATCACCTAACACCTTCCAAGTACTGACGTTGCACATCAGACTTGTCTTCCACCTCTAAAAGTCACGTTATATCCTCTGTTACTGTTCTCTACATAAACAGTCCACCCAGAATTGACATCTTGGTCAGGCTTTCCTATTGCTACCAGTTCAACCTCAGCTCTCTAAGTCATGACAACAGTGGGTCACACCTCCTCTGGGAATCAAATTATTCAATAAAAAAAATAGCACTGAGTAATCTACAAATGCTAGAGGAAATAGAAAATGAACAAACTATTCACTTTTGTTGCTTGGCAGGTTAGATGTTACAGACCAAAAAACTGACACAAATAGTGAAGTGTGGGGAGAGAAGAGTGTGAAACAGATCCCTGGCCCAACATTGCTATTCTGAGAGGGCATAGAGGTGAGGAATCAGGGCAACAATGCTAAAAGACAATCTGTGGAACATGAGAGACGAGCACTATGGAATTATTTAAACACCATGTTAAGGACAGTCAAGATTCAGGTACTGTCTGCCCAACAGAACCCTCATGGAAGGGTAGGGGAGAGGGGATATACCAAGATCCTAGTCTAATTTGCACAAAACTGAGATTCCTGAAGTTTCTGTAATCCATGTTCTACTTTCTCGCCACCTGCCCAGTTATATGCCATTTACTTTATCTTAATTTATAGAAAAAACTGCCCTAAAATGAGGGTTAGTGACTCTCTTATCCAATGTTTGGATTTAACTAGTAAGTACTATTTGGTTAAAGATGGAAAATGAAGAGATTTACCAATGTCACACCCACATCAGTAATGATAAATCTGGACTACAAAGAAGTTCAAGGTCTCTTAGAAAACGGCACCAATGATCACCTTAAAATTGAGTGTAGGGGCCAGGGATTTAGGTCAGTGGTTCCAATGCCTTCCTTATAAGTGCAAGGGCCCATGTTCAATCCCCAGTAACCACGTACAACAATGGAGACTCACGCCCACCAACAATCAGAAATACATACTACAGTGCAAGGCATGGTGGCTCAGGCCTGTAATCTCTGCACCTGCGAGGCAGAGATAGGAGTACTGCTGTGAGTTCAAGGATGAGCTACAAAAGTGAAGATCTGTCTCAAAAATAAATAAATAAATTAATTAATTAATTAAAAAGAGAAAGAAACTGAGTGTTCATTTCATGAGCCTGTTTCATTTTTCTCAATGACATCATGAATCAAGCATGTCCAGAACTACTATTAAAGAGTGTTTCCGAGATGTATTCAACGAGTGCAAGCAAATTATATTTCAACATCTTTGTTTTCATTGACTCATTTAAAAGCCATAATGGGAGAAGAAATCTGGGAAGCAAACAACCTAATATAAAATAAATAAGCCTCCCTAGGTTCTTCAGTCCACTGAGTGCGAAAGATTTATTCCTAGAAATACAGCTGTGATACTAGAAAAGATATAGACCAAAGGAAAGATGGAGAAAAAGGAAGTAAGATCACTGGTTATGCAGCAATTAATTGCTAATCCCCCCATCCCTCCTTCTCTGACAGCTTAGGTACCTACCTGGGCCACCTGGTGTCACAAGCATCACAAACTTCCTATTGTATTGCATCATTCCTGTGACATCACTGGCTTTTCCTGAGTCAGCTCATTTCTCCAGAGCCTTCAACAATACAGAAAAATAAAAAGGCATCAGGACAAGGAATGATCACACCAGTGAAAGTACAAAGGTTAAGGACACTAGTCCTCCTCAAGCCCAATAAGAAGAGAGGAAGATGCAAATTCTCTAAAAATGGGGGCATTATGGGACAAGGATTTACCTCAGTTGTTCCAGCACCTGCTTGACAAGTTCAAGGGCCGGGCTTCAATCCCTGGAAACCACATACAACAATGCCAGGTGTGATGACTCATGCCTACCAGCAACTAGGACAGCATACCACAGTGCCAGGCACAGTGGCTCACCCCTGTAATCACAGTGCACAGTGTAATGCACAGTGCTGTAATCCCAGCACTCGGGAGGCAGAGGCAGGAGGATTACCATGAATTTGAGGCTCTCCTGGGCTATATAGTGAGCTCAGGGCCAGTCTGAACTATAAAAGTGAGACCCTGTCTAAAAAAAAAAAAAGTTGAGAAAATTATATTCTGGAGTTTATGTGATAATAGATATATCACAAAACAGGATGATGGCAATAATCAGTACATCTGAGCAAGAAAAGACTCTAAATATACAAAGGGGTAAAGCAAGAAACTAGAAAATTCCAAATGAAAAAGTGAAGATAGTGATATAGAAAGCAGAGGTTAGGGTACTATTTTGTATATTTACACAGTATGATGAATTTGCTCAGGAACAATTTTTAGAATCCCTACATTGGATGAAATAATTCATGTATACGTAGTATCTAACACAACATTAAATAGGAAGTGGATAAGCAGGCATTTATTCTGGTATGTGGAGTGAGGGCTGAGAACTGCCTATACTAATGGAATAACAAGGGAATAAGTTATAGCATTATATGTTTCTTATTCCTAGGTATGCTTATTATTTCCAGTTTTACAGAAGAAGACATGTGGATTGTGAGGAAGTAGAAATTTTATTCTGTTAATTGGTCATATCTTACAGAGAAAGGACATAAACCTGACTTTGTCTAGAAAGCCAAAATCTATCTACAGACACAGGGATACCTCCTCATATTGAAATATCTATATTGAATAAACTACATATTTATTTTTGTTTTTAGGTTCCCTTTTGCGTGAAATACATTTCCAATATCCCACTTCTCATTGTAAATATCCAACTCTCTCCCATCCTTTGAGACTCATTTCTAAATGCAGCTTATAAGTAGGGTTTTACCTGAATGTTTCTGATTTGGAATAAGTTTTTCTGCCTTGGAAAGACTAAAAATTTTCAATATGTCTCTTACACTTGTCTCATATTCTTCTCAGTATCCTAGCTAATTATATACTGATTCTATAATTAATATAATTTCAAACTCTCCTTAGAGATTGAAAACACTTACTTTGCTTTGAAATCCTTATAGTACACTCAAGCTTATATAAAACAGACTATACAGTATAGAAATAAAACCATTGAGATTGTTGCTAGAGATACGGTGAGATCTAAATCTACTACTGTACAATAATGTTCAAATCAGTTAACACCTATTGCCTTCATTTTTCTTAACCTTTACAATAAATGTAAATAACAAATATCATTCTCTCATCATCTGTATGAGAAGGAGATTCTCTAACTAAACTGTTTTGGCCAACTATGGAGTAGATTAGTTAATATTTCACTCATATTTCAAAATCAAAAATTACCAAGACTATGATAATTTATTTCAATTACATAGAGCATTATCAAAATATTTCCCATTGAGTATAGTCCTTGCCATGATGTGATGCAGGACTCAGGTTCTTTGCATGTTCTTGCTCTTTCCTTATTGGTGTCCTTGTATATATATTTGTTCCTCTGTTCTAGGTTCACTCCTGATTGGGCCATCAGGAATGCTAAACTTGTAATTAACCGATTCCACTTAGGTGAAATCAAAGTCACATACCTTACTTCTGTCTCACTGAAAACATGCCCTAGAAAATAAAGACTTCCTCTCTGGGTATCCAGAATCCCAACTAGGACTCCAGTGATATAAAGAAGGAGACATTTAACTATGGTTGAAAAGGAGTAGCTTCTATCATGTGAGAGAAAGACCAAATGATGTGGCATTTATTCAAAGAAACAGTAAGCAAAAGGCATACTCAATATAGGTCTAACTGATAGCTTTTATGTAAGTAAAAGATGTCGATCTTCTATCAGTATAGTGCAATATACATAATGAGGTTAAACAGACTTGTGGGACAATAGGGTTATTTGCATATGCTAATTGTGAATATTCATGATCTGATTTTATTTAAACTCTCAGAGAGCAAATATCACCTTCACAGACAATATACAGTCCATACAACTTATAATACCCACTTTTTAAATTCTTCAGCACACATCATATTCTCCTTTGGTCACAGATATACATATATCAGCTTTCCTTACAAGGACGAAATACCTGACATGTAAAACTTAAAGGAGAAAAGACTGATTTTGGTCCAGTTTCAGAGATTTCAATGTAGTTTGGATAACTACAAGGTAGAAACATCACTGAAAAGGAAATCTGTTTAACTCGTGGCTTCCAAGAAGCACACAAGCAAACAAACAAACAAAGCCAGCAATGAAGGAACTAGGGACCAAGTATAGTTCCTCACTATGTATCCAGCTCACCTACCCAGACTTACCCACAGACAAATTTCGTAGGCATCATTCAATCCAGTGAAGTTGACATTCAACATTATCATATATAGAGTCAACTATCATATATAGAGTCCACCGAACACCACAGACACACAGACACACACACACACACACACACACACACACACACACACACACACACACACATTCTTCAGACAAAGAAAACTAGTATGAATTTTTCCCAACAAAGAGATCATGTCACCCTCACCTGGGGAAAACTACTGGCCCTCAGAGAAGAAATTGAAAATGCATGTCCAGTAATCTCACTGACCATGGGTAGCCAAGCAGAAGTCTGACAAATTGAAAATTGTCTCAAATTTTCTCAGAGATAATGGCCACCACTTTGAGCACCTCTTGTAATTATAGAGGCTAAAGGGAACTTCTACTAATGCCATTATATCTCAATAAATTTAACATTAAAATATTAATACCAGATTTTCTTTTCCTGAAGTACACATGTTTTTTGAAATATCCATACACACATAATATATATCTATATGATATCTATATCTAATATATATATATATATATATATATATATATATACACACACACACACACACACACATATATATATATATATTCTATTCACATAGACATATGAATATGGTGTTCATATTATGGAGCTATGTGCTTCTACAGTAGTCTTAGAAACATATTTTCCAATATTCTTAGAAATGTGAGCTAAATACAGAGAAATGAGAGCAAATCTATATCCTGCAGTGGTAATAGTTACTTGTTATTTCTTGTTTATTTCCAAGGAAGAAATATTTTTGGAAACTGCATGATAAATTTTAATTATTAATGAAAGTAATAAAAATATTTATAAGAAAACAACCATAAAGTAAATGAAGGAGCACACCAGTGAATTAGCATTTAATTACTAAACATTGCTAGAGACAGCCAAACACAGTATGGCAATTAAACAGAGGAATGGAGACTGAGTCCCAAGACCTGTGTGAACTTTAGCAAGGATAGATGTTAGATGTATGGGGCTGTTTGGGGATTTATTCTGCCACTTAATAAGGGGCAAATACTACTTGTGTTTATCTTCTTGCAAATGAAATTGTCTTTATAGCTCAGTTCTGAAACTGTACTTATGGTAATTTATCTACTAGAACTCTTTACCTAATTGTGATATTTTACTAAACTTTAAGAATGTTTTATTTGCTTGTTGTGTGATTGCAGTTAGTGACTTGCTCATTTTTAGTCACTAGATCTTCATTATCTAGAACAAAATAAAGAAGGTCATTTAGGGAACACAGTAAGAATTTATTTAAGTACTGCAAACATGTATCATCTCCAGTATTTTGAGCCTGTAAATCACTTTATTTTTGAATGTTTTAAATTCAGGAAGTCATATTTCTATTAGTGACTGTTCCATGTAGCTGGTTAAATATTCCTTTACTGCAAAGGCTGTGATGAGTATTTTAGACTATAATGACTAGAGGAACTCAGTTGCTTCTGGTAGGTAGTTAATTTTTGTGGAACATCTCTCTGGGAAGGGAATGTCTTTTTCTGACCCTTAATATCAGGTAACTGGTGCTATATATATCATATATAGGTAGCTAGCACTATATATATCCATCTATATCTATCTATAGCTATATCTATCTATATTTTTTTGTTTCTCTAACAGGAAAGAGCAGATTTTAATCACCTAAAGAAATGTACATGTAACCAAAGAAAATTAACTGGATTTACAAATGTCCTTGGCTTAAAAACAGATACCACTTTCTGTCTTAGCAGAGGAAGCAATGGAGTTGGGAGTGTGGAAGCAGCAAGTAAGCAATTATTCATACTGACCCAATTACAGTACTGATACATTAGATGCCTTCTCTATCCTGGGACAGACCTCTAGGTCAGCCTTGATAGAGTTCAAATTACAAATCTTTTTCATTGGTTGAAAACCCAGACCCCTCTTCACTTATAGCTATCTTGCCATAGTGTGGCTCTTCAATTACCAGTAGTTAAGCACCTCCATGGTCTTTTAAAATACATGATGCAAACATTATTCACCTAAGTGCAAATATGGAGCATGTGAGAGCACAAGTTAAACTGTAGACTCTTGGTTCCCACACCCAGGAACCTGATATAGTTGCTTCTACAGAAGCAACTTGATATAGTTGCTTCTACATTTAAAAATAAAATCTATGAACACTCTTGTACTTGCAACAGAGTATGAGAAAATTCTGTTAAGAAATTCTCAAAAAGAATCTCCATTGTTTTTTCTCCTTTGTTCTCCCATTCAAGCTATATTTGCTAAGTATTACATTCCCAGCACTACACTCTATTCTTTCTTATAAGTCACTTTAACCCTTTTTTGTAAAAACTTGTTAAAGTGAGTATTATTTTTCCCATCTTACTAGAAAGGCTCAGAGATCCTGAAAATAAGTATTTTTAAGTCACAAAGATGCAAGTTAACAAGCCAAGAAGATATACCTTTTATTAAACTAAAAGAGAAACAGATTTAATTTGGTAGGGATTCCTGAAGTCCAGTTTATGAATAACTAAAATAATAGAAGACAGTCAACAGCTCATGCCTCAGTTTCTTCATTGTCAAATTAGGGATGATATTGGTGTTACATGAATTTAGAAGACTTCAAGGGAAACATGGCTTCCAGGTGCAAAATGAGATTAGCATGACAAGAAGCATAACAAATTGATCAAACTGCTGCTTAGACATCCAGAGTTCTCACAAAACATCATCTTGCTGCACTAAATGCCAATCAATGAGGATTAAATGGATTGAATTTTCCCTGGAGAAATGTGAGCTTTTTAAAATGAGAAGGAAACAGTGTTGGATTAATGGTTACTAAGGATTTGGCAGACATGGTACTGGGGAAATCAGTCACTGATAAACTTACTGTTGGAAGTAAAAACATACAGTTCAGAATCATAGAAATGTTCAGCACAAAGTCCAGAAAGAACATAGTGGATGAAATATTTGAATTATTCTGATTACTAAACAAGAATACCAGTGTATCTTAGTCATGTACAGTGAAAAATTAATCAAATTAATTTATTATTTCTCTAAAGTTTTATTTCATGCAAAGATATATCAAAGGGACATACAGTAAAACAAGGGAGGGAAGGAGGAAGCGAGGGGCATAGTGAAGGAGGATAAGGTATACTAACCCTTTGGAAAAGAGTGGGAACTGCATTCAACTGCGATCCAGAGCTAGTATATGGTGCCCAGTTACTGTCAGACCATTCATTTTAGAAATATGGACCATATAAAGTCAGAGTTGTCAACCAATGAGACCAATTGAACTTTACTAATACAAATAATGGTTGTTCTTCTTACACAGTCCTTGACCAAATGCCTTTCAAGTTAATACCAAGTATTTATTTGGATGTGTCTTCAACATATCCTGGAAAAAAATCATCATACCTGAACCACTGAGGGAAGATTCAAGTAGCAGAGATACAATGAAGCACAATTACAGAGACAACAAATAAAGATGTTTAGTATATTCGGTGTTCCATAAACAGTCTTCTTGGCTCTTTAGCCTGGAGTCTATTTTCATGTTATTTCCTAATCCTTATTGTTGTGGACTGTTTTTTTTTTTTTATGTTAGATTCACCTGGTTGCTCTCAAGACCTAGATACTTAATCACAATTTGTGGATACATCTAGAAATTTATTTCTGGATTGAAAATATAATTCCATGATAGAATTCTTGCTGAGTAGGACAAAGCCCTCGGTTCAATCCCCAGAACTGAACATGAAAGGATAGAAAGGAGAAGGAAGAATAAGGAGACAAAGAAGATGAAGAAGAAGAAGAGGAGGTGGAGGAAGTGGTGGAGAAGGAAGAAGAAGAAGAGAGAAAGAGAAGGAGAAGGGAAAGAAGGAGAAAAAGGGGAAGAGGAAGGAGGAGGAGGAAGAGAAGAACAAAGAGAATGTGTCTGATGATATGTAACAAAGTTTTCACTTCTGCAGTTGAATACTGCAAGGAACGTTTATTGCAGAAAGTGCTAGTATACCTCTGAGGATAAGACTGGGAAGATGGAATAATATCTTTGAACAGTAATAATCCCTGAGAGAAATGTGCCATCAGTTATATAAAAGGCAAAGAAAAGACTGAGACTGTAACCAAAAGCAAACATTTTGTACATCACACCAAAACTGCTGAGGGTAAGTAAAAAATCTAAGAAATGTCATCCATCATCCATCTAAGTAAATGTCTACCCGGACCGCTTACTGAGTGACCAACTAAGGGCATATTGGTCATAACCTTAGGGCTGAAGCAGGGGCAGGGTCTATGACCTTACAGGTGAGGTTTAGAATAGGAATAGCATTCAATTTCTCATCCACAAGTATCCACTTATCTAATAATATGATGGTAAAAGAATAAAAAAAAAAAAACTTATGTATATAGAGGTGGAGCATTGTAGGGAGAGCAGGAGAACTGGAAAGAAGAGAATTAAGATGTGTCATATACTGATACAAATTCCCAAAGTTGATTATGATCTTAATATACATATAAAATATACCAATGAAATCAATTAAAACTAATTGGACACGGATTTTTGAAACTAATTAGCATTTTAGTTTGCATTGAAAATATTGTGAGAGCTATCATAGATTAGCCCAGTAGAGTTTAAAACAGGATTTCAGATCTTATCCTTTAGAGAATGAGTCTCAATGCCAGAAATGCAGCCCTTGCTTCAGTGAATACAATTCCAGTATTTCAAGATTCATATTGGATTTGAAAAACATATTTTATGAAACAAACAATTCCATGGTTTGGGGGAAAGCCCTACAATAAAGCATCAGAAAGCTTAATTAACTCTTTGATCTTTGATCTTTTTCCGTCTGTGAGCTATAACTTTCTGAGCTGAACTTTGAGTAATCCAAGTAGGATCACTGGGGCTGCTTTCAGTTCAAACTCATATATATATATATATATATATATATATATATATATATATATATATTGAAAATTGATGGGGCTCAAAATGAAAGTGTTCCTACCTTTTGATAATATCCTTCACTTTGGAAATAGTCTGCTATTATGTGCATTTAATCTATAGACTCTGACTTTACTTCATAACATGACTTTTCTTATTTGAATAATGAGAAAAATGACATTAACAGTTTTTGGCCTGTGATTCTTAAAATAAGATGAAAGATTATCCTGTTTCCCAGTACAAACATATTATATATTATATATATATAATATATATTATATATATATATATTTTTCCATATCATTTTAAAATCCAAGAAGGCTCTTAATGGATCGGTCTTAAAATAGAAATAAAATGTTCAAAGGGAAAAAAGGAAGATATGGGAAAATAAAGAAGGAAAGAAAAATTTAATGGTAAAACCAAAAAAAAAAAATTATGTATATGAGGGATAGGGGTTGTAGGGAGGTCAGGGAAATGAGAAAAATGGGAATCAAGATATATCATGTGCAGATACAAATTTTTAATGTTGAATGTGATCATAATGTATATCTAAAATGCACCATTGAACTCAATAAATAAAAAACCATAACCTCACCCTCTTCCTTTGTTAGTGTGTTAATTCATTACATATTTGTAGTTCATCAGTTATAAGGCCAAACCTCTCTAGGTTGTGCTGAGCTAAAATAAACAGATGCATTTCATTATCTAAAATTATATTTTGTTATCATACAGTCTCACAACAGACAGAAAGAGACTAATCTGCAAACAACCTTGTCTCCAAACAGTGACAGCGGTTGTACCATGGGTGGGGAATGAGGGGAACTGACCCCTCTGAAGTCACACTACTAATAAATAGCAGAGCGAGGGCCCAGGTTTGTTTGGAATTTGCCCAATGCACTTTTCTTTCATCCAAGATCACAAAAGCTGCTCACATGTGTGTTCTACTTCTCTCACTCTGAAGGACATCAAAAAGTTTTAGAAGACATTTGATGGTCCTTGACTAGGAGCATTAAGACACTAAATTGCACTGACACGGTCCATAAATCACCAGATGAGTGAGAGCTAGAGCGTAGGCACGTGTGCAGAGGACACGTCAGGAGTGACAACCACTGAGATCCAGTTGAAGATTTGCAGGTTACATTCAGGCTCCATGCTAAGCATGCAGATGCTGCAGCTGGTTTGTGGGTTCTCTGGGAAGAAAGGAAACCTTTCTTCCTGACAGTATTATCATGCGTTTTAGAAATAAAAATTTGCTCTAAAGTCAGATTTCCTAATTTTAAAATACTTCCTTTTTGTCCTCAAGCAGTTGACTTCATCTATTTGGACCCACCTATCACATGAACCAACAGAAGGAATGCGATGATAGTAGAATTGCTTCACTCATCGCTTAGAGGACAGACTCAGGAGTAACCCAGCAGTGGGACTAGTTAGAGTACATGAAGGAGGTATGTTTGCAGTGCTGTCTTTAAATCTCATCTTCATGTGGAACAATTTGTGTGTATAAATAATGAAGGCAGGTGGAAGGAAGGACTTCATGTCACATATATATTGCTTTAATATTAGTAAAACATATCAAACAGTAGTTAATTTGAAAGTTGTCTTTAAATTCTCAAAAAATCAAATGGACCACCTTTCTGCTCGAATATGGGGTGTCATATGGTGACACCACTCTTAGCAATGTTAAAAACATCTTCTTATCAATACAACTACAGGCGATAACAACCTTGCTTGTTCAGCATCATCATTCACCTCTTTAAATATTAAAAATGAAGCATGGATAGATATATATTATGATGATAGCAGTTATAATACTGGCTGCTACTTAATAGTATCTACTATATAATTGGTATGGGACAAACCACTTACACTTTATAATGAATTTTCATTAAGTGTTCTGATACCAGTTGTTCATTTTCTCCTCTTCCAAGAACGTAATTGGGATCCCCAGCAATAAGTCACTTTGTCAGTGATGAGGTGAAGCTGGGATTGTAAGTCTAGACACAGTTCCCGTCCTCTTCACTCAGACTGACCATTGTCTGGGTTACTTAGGAACTTGTCAATGCCACATTTGAGTCTGGGCTTCCAGCCATCTTGGGGTGTATTAGTTTCATAAGACTGTCAAAAAAAAAAAAAAAAAAAAGAACTACCATAAACTGGCTAGCTTACACAACAGTGACTTTTTCCTATGGCTTGAGAAACCACAAATGCAAGCGAGTCTCCTGGCGGGTTTGATGTTTCCCAGGCATCACTTTTTGGATTGTAGATGGCCATCTCCTCAATGCACACTCACTGGACCTTCCTTCAACGTGTGCTCTTATCCCAACCAATTAAATTTATAAAGGTACTATTGGATTAGAAACAAACTTAATGAGCTCAGACATACATAATTATATCTTTAAACACTTTAATTCCAAATATAGAACCATTCTAAAATCCTGGAGATTAGGATTTCAGCATTTAATTCTTTGGGAGAAGGCTTCCCAGTCTGTGACATGGAAAATTGGGTTTTGAACAAGTCTCTGACCTGCATTTATGCTCTGACAAAGGAAAGATTCCAGTTATAGCTAGGAGCATTGTACACTAAAGAATGCATCAGCTGTGCTTCAGAACAAAAGACAATGTCAACTCTTATAAAAGGAGCAGCACTCTGGGGCAGAGGAGGTTTTGAAATGATTAAATAAGAACTTAGTCTATGAAACATCTAGTCCTTGAAGTGTGTATTTGTTTGTATGTGATTTTATATTAATTATCTTAGTTCACCCTTTGAGCATACTAATGAATTATTACAAAAATAATAAAAAAGATAGTCTTCCAATTAATCTATATTAAAATATTTTCACCTAGTAAAAGTTGTGTTTTCATGGCTCAACTCTTTACCGAGTACATGTACTACATCAGTCACTATGCTCAATGTAGACGTGCTTAAAGATTTTTTAATCTGAGCTATTTCAGGAAAAAATAGGAATCAAAAATAAAAGTGCACAGTCACTAAAAAATGGAAGACATCCTGGAATCCACAAAGTCCTGCATACACCACAGTGATCCCTGCAGAAATACTGAATAATAGTAACATTAATCTTATATTTTTCTGATTTTTAATGACAAGTGTTTTAAAACTGTCCTATTAATTAAACAAATGACACAACACCTGTGTAGACCTTGACATGTAGGTATTAAGAGTCACGAGGAATTATTTTCTCCCAATCTCTTGAACTCTATTATATTGTTGAGCTATTTTCGTATATTCAACCTATGGTCTTATCTAGCTTAGGGTCCAAGGTTGACCTTGAAGCAATAAAGCTGGAGGTTGGCTTCTTTTGTTCTCACCCACATAAATATTACACCACCTGAACTTGTACATAGAAGCAGACTAGAAAGCATGTGATTCAGCACGATGGGCCTAAACTTTTAACATACAAGCTTAAGCAGGTGATTACACTGGAACAAGGAGGTCATTTCAATTGGAAGTTAATAGGCAATGACTACATACATGATGATGGCCAGAGGTCAGTCAGACTAGAGTCGTGAATAGGCTTAGGAATGTTTATCTTTCAGATAGGGATGTTTCACTCAGTGTGCTATTTTGGTTCTGTGTCTTCCTAAAGCAATTTGAGATCATTCAAAATGTTTCATAACATTTAATTTTCAGCCACTGATTTAGAAATAGTTTCACAGCCAACAATAATCAAGTATAGAGAGTGAAGAGGCATAGCTTTACTATATCTGTACATAGCCTGGCCACATTCAGAGTACAGTTCTGCTTTTCTCTTTATGAATTAGTGTGGTATGTACTTAGATTCATACATTTATTTTTCCTCTATTAAGGTTTTGCCCAATGGCCAGTTCCTTCAGCATGGAATTCAGGACTGTTTTTTTGTTTGTTTATTTGTTTGTTTTGAGACAGGGTCCCACTTTGTAGTTCAGGCTGATCCTAAACTCAGCCTCGAACTCAGCAATCATCTTGCCTCTGCCTCTTGAGTGCTGGGAATACAAGTGTGAGCCACCAAACCAGGAACTGTGGTATATGGTACTGATGGCTGGTGGGCAGGCATGAGTCACCACTCCTGACATTGCTGTATGTGGTTATCAGGAATTGAACCCCGGAACTTGCACTTGCAAGGCAGGTGATGGAATCACTGAGCTAAATCTCTGGCTCAGAATTCAGGAAGTTTTGAGTATCAACAAGCATACCAAACTCTGATTTTCCTTGTTATCAGATATTTTTATATATGAAAAAAAATTGTCTTTCAAATTTGTCAAGGTTGCCTGCAGCTCTAATATGTCTGCTCAAGACTATCATAGTTGTTTTTCATAATATATGCTTCAAATAATGCCTTACTTGAGAGCATACTGCAAGCCTCATTAAGAATGGGGTGAATAGATTCTTGCTGAGGAGGGAAGTCACTCCTGTGGGAAAGAGACATTTATGATCTAGCATATGGTGAGTGTTCTCTTCAGTACTGATGGTGGTAAGCACTTGTTGGGTATAATTCACAATTAATTGTGCCCAACAGTTCAATAATAGTTTAAACAGAAGCAGAAATGCAAAAGAACTCTTACTTCCTACGGTCTTATACCTGACGGTAACTAGCCAGAAATCTGAGCTTCACTTTTGGAAACTGTGCTTTCATCTATTTATTTTTAATTTTTCCTCTTCTACTGTAGGCTTCACACAGCCATAAATCAGGCACATAGACAGAAAGATATAGTTTTCATTTTCTTTGGTTTTGTAAGATTTTCCCTCAATTTCCTATTCTTTTTCTTCACTTTATCAGCCACTGAGTTCTGTCTGACTAAACATTTCTCCCTTTGGAAGAACCAAAGCTAGAGCTTATGTCAGTTTCAGATAACAGGGAGTTGGGAAGACTGAGGATATTTTCTGCCTTCATCAACAGAAAATGCACACCCAAGCACTAACCCACTTACGGATATTTTCCCCACATTCCTTTTTCTGCACATCCACAGTGAGAAGGTGGGGAGAAGTTGAAATAGGGGAAGGGTTTCTTCATATTCTTCCTATAGGGTGATAGACAACCAACAGACATCCTTTACTCTGTCTAGTCTGCTGAGAGGAGAAAAGCAAATTCAGCAGGTTTTGCAAAATTACCAACGCAGCAAGAAAGGCAGGGAAACAGATTGCTCACATGGACTGACTTTTAATAACTGGATCTATCAAGTCCCAGATTTGCTGCTTGCTGAGAGACTTCAAAGTGGGTCTGCTTCTAAATATTTAATTTCTCCAAATTAAGGAAAACCCTCTAAAACATTTAGCAGTGTGGGCTCCATTTTGAGAAACTCAGGGAAGCTAACTTTGATGTCCTCCTCAGTGGTATGATTACACAATTTCTCCAAAGGATTATGGCATGACCTTGGCTCCTGTTCATTTGATTTCTCTGTGAACTGGGTTGATTGCCAATTTGCCAAATCTTTGTAGTAGACCTGTGCCTACAGCCCAGAAGACTGAAGACTACTGATTTGCATAAACAGACTCCTCTGCCTAATGGCTTCTGGTGGACTTAGCCAAGGAGGGGGGTTGACAAAAGATCTGAACAGCCAGTATAGAAAGAGATGAGCAAACTTATATCTCAGGTCTTGTGGCTCAGCTGCATTTCTTCACAGAATATCACTGCTTCTGTTAGATGTCCTTTTGCTGTTGCTAATACAAATCCCTACAGGTTCTTAAACCTTAATCTCTTCCTCTCTTTAGCCATAAAGCATCAATAATTCCCACCTGCCATGAGTATATGTCTTCTTGAATACTTGTAGGTTTTCCTTAACCTTATTTATCTGATCATTAGTAGTACTACATAGAACTTTCTTTAAATCTTTCTTTTAAATATTTTATGTGGTTTCTATAAGCACTATGACCAATAAGACACAAGGACAGGAAATGTTTATTAAATCAGGCAACAGTGTAATATTAGTAATATATAAGGAGATCTGCATTTATTTATGTCAGGCAGAGGGTTAAAGAGATCAAATGCTTTGCATGTGGATGCAAAGTAAGCCATTAGTAGAACCAGGCTTAACACCCGTCACCTTCACAATCTATGGCACAGAATACCAAGAGTTTTATGAATCACTAGCCTTTGAGTTTTATGATATAAAGTACAGGAATATTATAATAGTGAATAATAATATTCCCATGAATATATTGGGGAGTCACAAAATATATTGTGTTTTTTATAGCTTTAAGAAATCCTGTAGTAAAGAAGCAAATTAAAGAAAATTTTAGGTAGAGTAGAAATCAACAGACATATCTCACTGAGGATGATTTCCTTTTTCTTTTTCCTAACACCCAATTGCAAACCACGGATGTAATGGTCTGTGAAATCTAGATTAGATTTCCTCGCTCCCTACTTGAAAAACAATACCATGCAAAACTCTAGAGTTTATCTGCCCTTTTTTAAGCCTCCTGACCCAGTGTGAGTTGAATTCCTCACTGGATGTATAATAACAGCGTGGGGTTGCGGTTCAGGTTTTTCTGGGGGCTTGGTAAGATCCAGAGTGTGTATAGTGGTGCCTCATACAGGTCTCATACAGCTGAAACATAGCTGCTAGCAAAGAGCTTTGGCATTAGGGTACATGATTAATAATAGTAGCTAAGGGCCAGGGATTTACCTCTGTGGTTCCAGTGCTTGCCTTACAAGAGCAAGGGCCCAGGTTTGATTCCTGGTAACCACACACAACAATGCCAGGCATGGAAACTCATGCCCACTAGCAATAAGAACTGCATTCTACTGTGCCAGGCATAGTGGCTAATGCTGTGATCCCAGCACTTAGGAGGGAGAGGCAGGAGGAATGCTTTTAGTTCAAGGCTGCACTCAGGGCCAGCCTGAACAACAAAAGAGAGGCACTGTCTCACAATACATACATACATACATACATACATACATACATACATAAAAAAATAAAAATTGGTAGCTACTTTTGATCTTCGTATGTATGTATATGTATATATGTATGTATGTAGATATTTATCTGTTTGTCAAGAACTTAGCCAAGTGAACTCGATGAGCAAAGAACACAAGTTGTTTGGGTTGGTTGGCCTTTACATTCCTAAGACAAAACACTTGACATCCACAATTTAAAGGAAAAAGAGTTTATTCTTGCTTAAGATTCTTGATTGGTTCCAAAGTAAAAACACAACAAAAAGAGATGGTAAAACAAATGCTAATGAACTTATGACAGGGAGCAAATGGTGTAAGAGTCAGGAAGAAAGGGTCTTGAGGACCATAGATTGTCCCTAATCTCACATCTCTCCATCATCACTTCCTCCAACTAGACCCTCCTACCAATAGTTCATTTACCTATGTAATCATCAATGGATTAGTGCTTGCATGAGTTTAGTGCCCTTAGAATCCAATTACCTTCCCCAGGAGTGTCATAATCCAGTCAAGTTGGCAAATTTAAGGTGAAAAGAAAGGAAGAGAACAACCATGAATTATGTATCTATGTGTGCAGTCTTTTTCTTTTTAAATGTCACTAGTTTCATTTATCTCTTAGCATTTCCTGCATGAGGGCACTGAGGTGTTTTTTCCTATATGGAGTCGTAAACCTAACCCAGGTTTCCAACTGCCATGTGCTTTATCAACATTTACTCCTTTTATTCTATAGCTGTTCAGTGATGTCTCTTATGTGACATACAGGATTGTATATGCTGAGGGCACAAGTAGGTTAAAGAATGCAATAGCTATGAACAAATTGCAATGATAGCCAAAGCATATACTGTAAGATAAGAGAGGCCATCAAGGAGGTAATGGCTAGTTTATAGAAGTACTGAAAAATAGGATGAATTTTTGAGGGAGCCTTAAATACAGAGAATACACTGGTATAGTATGATGAGTTGGATATCAAGGCAGGGGAAAGCAGCATTATTAAATGCAAGGGCAGCTGGCATGATTTGCCCTGTGTGACTAGGAAAGGGTGATTTATTTGAATTGATTGAAGCCAAAAATGCAAGAGAAGCAAGTGGGGAATGAAGCTGGTTCTATACATAGGGTTTAAGTGGTGAAAGGACTCTACACACAGCATCCAAATGTGCCCACCGAGTGTGCAAAATGCGCTTTGGTAGCCCCAAAGGGCAGAGCGTGTGATGACTATGAGGTCTTGTGAATATAACCGAGGAGAAATAACACTGCATACTTGACATCATATTAAAATAAAATGAAAAAGGAACAGATATGCTACACATCTACTCTCAGCTTCTCAAGGACACGTTGTCTAACAGCACATATAGAGGAGGTTGGGTTGCCTAAGCATTACTTTTAAAACGATTGATTTTTTTTTCATAGAGTATTCAGTCAGGACTTTGAACAAATAATTTTCCCATTTTCTCTCTGTCAACTCTATAAGTCAACCTACAAAGTTTTGGAGCGATGTCACTTTTCCCATAAAAACACACATAGAATTTCAGCACCAAATCATGCTAATTTCCAATGAGTTCACAACCAAATAAAGTTGGTTTTCTTCAGCACCACTAATAGAGAATGAATTTTCTGTGTTCACCTTCCCCAAAGGGGTTGTAAACTTCCATATTTAGTGTTGTTCCTGCTTTTGGATTATTGAGCTCTCTCAGGACCTCTTATTCAGAAAAAGTGTCTGCAATTCCCCTTTTGTATGCTAATTGATAATATTACTTTTTA
The DNA here is from genome assembly GCA_004026965.1 of Petromus typicus. NCBI lineage: Eukaryota > Metazoa > Chordata > Mammalia > Rodentia > Petromuridae > Petromus > Petromus typicus. Next base: position 28,953 of record PVIR01005140.1, on the reverse strand, counting down.
GTAATGCTTCTTTTTGCATGTTATTTGAATTGGATGTATGGTACATTCAAATGAGGATGAAAAGAGTACTTAATAGTCAAAATTGGATTCTATCTCATAAAAAGAATAGGCTACAAGGCTATTGAAGTATTTCAAACTTAAGCTTGATGTCTATCCCACAAACCAAAGGCAGTACTATATTATGAAAATCTGCCTAATTTCTGAAGTTTACAATATAGAATTTAAAGAGAGTAAAAAATACAATTTTTATTAATAAATAGAGCATTTGTCTCATTAATATTTTATTTTCTGATAAACCCCCTCATTCCATAGATGATGAATGTCTACAACATAGAATATATTGAAGTAAGCACTACTTCATTAAGAAAATCATACATCAAGGCTGCTCTGAGTAGCAGTTTCATTAGACATTAGATGATATGTTACTTGAAAGTAGATGCTATGTCAATTTTAGTTATTATTCTCTAGAGCCTAGAAATATGCCTAACAGATAGTGGATAGTAGGTATTGCAATGAAGTTAGCTCTGTTTTCTTCTAATGGAGACCTGGTAAAACACTTCTTTATAGTCCCAGTTGAATAATCAATATGTACAAGCAAAATAGACCTCAATGAAGTTTTATATTCATAAGAAAAAAAATTAAATGTTAATGGAGTGCTTTTTTGGTTAGTATTCAGGATAACATCACATAGTTAACAATGAGAGACTTTGAAACAAGCTGCATGGAGGAGTCAAAGTTATGGTTCCTACTCTGTAGTTTAGATAGCTTTTGGGGAAAGATCTCTTATCAACACAACTACATGTCATAGAAATGAAGAAAGAAACTTATGAATTATAGAATTCTCTTCACTTTCTAGGATTCTATAAAATATTTTAGCCATGGCCCTGAGAGAGATGAAAAGGTGTGGAGAGGGTGAGGATGTCCATAAATATTCTGCCAAACTTTCCCTTCACTACAAGAGCAAGTATATCAGCGTGCAATGCCCAGGCAGTCATCTTTGAACTCAAGGTAATTCTGCTCCTGACTAAATAAACAACACATCATAACCACTGTCTATTCAGAGGGAACCTCTTGGAAAGGTAACAACTAAGAGGATAAGAAATTTCAACTTCATCCTGCAGGCAGAAGAATCTATCAAAAATTACTACTGTAAGGGAAATAAAGGACAATATAAGGTCATTTCTTTGTGATGACTGAATAGTATAGTATCTTGATTATAATGGTTGTAAAATAAATCCAGTCGAGGAATATTGTACTAGACTCATGTATACATACATAAAAATGGTGAGATTTGAGTAAGACTAGTTATACAGTACCAATTGTGGAAATCTGTTTTGCTACAGAACTTAGCTTATATAATATAGCACTATTGTTTACAACTAGGGGAAGGGATTTTGGAACTCTTTACTATTCTTATAGTCCTCTCCATTCATCGTTTTACTGAGAAAGGAGAGAGAGAAAAACAAAAAGAGAAAGATCTCTCTAATTTTCCCTCACTTAAATGCTAAAAGCTATGTTTCAAAAAGCGGTGATTTTTGACAGCAAGAAGAATTGAGATGAGGGAAATCAGTGGCAAAGTTTCCGTATGGAACCTTGTGCTTTTTTTCTTGTTTTAATATATTATCAAAATACCATTTTTATAACTAAACACTTTTACTTTGAGACATGAGGACAAATGTGAGAGAGAAAGCTAAAATATTGAAATAAAAATGTTGTAATAATGCATTCAAGGTTGGTACACGTACCTCAGGGGAGAAGCCTGAAGCTAGGAAACTTCATAGGACAGACTCTAACAAGCTGCATTTGAAAAACTTCAGATATATTCTTCTGAAATGAAAGAATGAAATGAAAGCTATTGTCAATTTCTCCGCATCACCAGTTTTACTACTCTTTAACAACATGTCATCTTTAGTTAAATGCTTTACAGACCCAGAACAAAATACAAAGCAGAGTGTAAATGGCAAGAGAATATCTAAGAATATCTTTATGTAGAAGAGGTTTAACATCTTAATATGTTATCATGGATTTTTTTTCCATTTCTATAATTATAATAATGATCTGAGATAATTACTGACTGGTTACTTAATTAGCTTAGTTGTGTGTAATAATAAATTGGTTCTTTATTAACTTCACTTTACCCTGAAAAAAGAAAAAGAAGGGAGACGTGAGGATGATTCAATGACTGCCACTTATATCAGCTTGAACCTCAAGAACTCCAAAACTTACACTCTGATCTCTTCAACAATTACTTTCTTGATGGCTACTCTCTGTGAGCAGGATGAATTGTAGATTCTAAGAAATATTTGAACAAATGTAAAATAGCGTAGCATGCATGGAAGAAAGAAAACCTAACCTGTGTGCTCCCAGAAATATGTGTAGGTTCAATTCCCACATATTAATAATTGAAACCACAAGCATTTGCATGGAGCTTCCGGATGATCTCATTCCAAGTGAGTTCAGGTGACAAATTACAAGGGTAAACTTTTATCCTCCTGGAAAAACAAGTTCATTTCAGAAAAACAAATCATGAAACACTAATATTATTTCTTCCCAAAGATTTAGAATTTTCAAATATACAAATAATGATCTTTTTAAGGTAAACTACCCCATAAAAAGGATGAGGTTACACAAAAATTATTATGTAACTCATTGTATTATAATCTTCACAGTGCCAGAGGAAACACTCATAGCAATCAATAATGAGAGGAAAACTAGACATCTTCACAGAAAAAACAAAATAGAACAATTGTTGAACTCTCACATCAAAACTGAATTCTAGAAGGGATTGCAAGGATGGAATTCTGGAACAATGGAAATGAAAAAAGAAACTAATAAAAATGTGTAGGGAATAAAAATGAAACATTTCTTCTGATCCATAGTCAGACGTTTTATCCATTGTGCCACTGGCCCCACCTAAATGAAACATTTCTTAAATCTCAGAACAGGAAAAAATTCTAAAACAGAAAGTTAAAATTAAATCAGAGAGAAAATGTAGATTGAAATGTAATAGAATTAAGTTTTTGTTTTCATCAAACAATAATATTTGAAAAATATATGCTCTGTGTTACTGTGGAAAGATGCATTCACTATGCACATTACCCTGTACATAATTCTCCACTGTGTCCTACAAATGCATAGGAACATCAACAAATAGGACCAAAAGAAAAAAAGATTCAGTCAAGAAAGAGGGTCAAGCAATTTATAAATGGCAAGGGTTATCAATTTATACATGATATCTTTAAGAAATAAGATAGTTGTATGAGTAATAAAAAAGAAATGTTGCTCAATTTTACTAGTGATCTGGGAAATACAAATTAAAACTACTATATGTTACTCTACAAGACTGAATATTTTTTTAAAAAGTAAATATCAATGTTGGTGAAGGTGTTGTACAATTAAAGTACTCATCTATGCCAATGGGAACAGTAGTGAAATCATATATTTTTGGACATGAACAGAATATACTAAACCTGAATATTCAAATAACTTATGTTCCAGTTCTCTGCACATGTAAACTTATTATGCTCTATTTTACTCCTGACCCACATGTATTTACTATGTCATTTGTTTTTACCAGTTTTGGTATCTAATTAACAAAAATGGGTATACACATTTACACAGCATGTAATAGCAGCTTGATTGTATTTCTGTGCATTAATTAGCATGGTTTTCTTAAAATATCTTGTCTTCCTTTATTTTATTGCCTGACTATGGTCCTGGGATGTAGAATTTGCTAACTACAATAATATAGAATTGTGAAAAGAGGCCCAGGTCTCCCCAAGTAGTCAGTGTCTCCACAAGACGATCTTTAGGAATATTACCTTTAACAGAAATTCAGAGAACAAACTGGGAAAACACATTTTTTTCTTTGTTGTTTTAAAACTTTTTCTTGGTTTCCTTTAGTTGCTGCAGAAATCTTCAGGGTTATCTTTTAGCATTCTGGGACAAAAGGTTAGTCTTGTCAAAATTGGGTCCCTGGTATTGCTTGTTTATTATTTTCCATTCTAGTTTGAGTTCTACAGAGTGAACTCCTTAGAATACTGAAGACATGGGGGATGTTATGTCAACAGAAGATCTCAGTGAGAAAATAATCATCCTAGGAGAATGATTGTAGTATTCATCTATAGGGCCTTTTCCCTTCAAATTCTCATAGGCTTCAGAAAGGGAAGATGTGACCCAAGAAAGCTAGATAATTTTGTGAAGCAGAAAAGAGAGGCCCATAATCAACTGCCTACATTAGTTAGGTCATTTTAAACATACATCTACTAGAGTGCTGTGTTAATGTGCTTTCCAGTAATATAGCATGTACTTGGAATAATTAACTTATAAAGACCAAGGGTTTATTTTGGCTCAAAGTTTTGGATGATCTAGATTTAGACAGAAAGGTTTCAGCTCAGTGGTCCTGTGCCTGCTTTGTGAAGCACAAGGTCCTGAATTTGATCCCTGGTACAAAAAAAAAAAAAAAAGATTGAGAAGCTCTGTTGCTTTTGGGCTTATGACAAGGCTCTCATCTTATTATATTAGTTATTATCACAAACTTATTAATTTAGAGTTATCACAAAATTTAAAGCATTATCAAAGTCTAATATGTGCTATGAAAAAATGCATTTGCTAAGAACCAGGTATGTAACCAAGGGATTTTATCTAGTTTGAGACAACCAGAAAAATGTCTCCTACAGGACATTTAAACTGAGGTTAGGAAGAAGAACATTTGTTATTTAGACAAATGGTGGGTAGATTTTGACAAGAGGACACAAAATGTTTCCATTAACTCTAAGTACATTAATACAGCAAACATGAAGTAATGCAAGATAAACTAACGAAAGCTGTGTGCTTTAAAATTTAGTCTGTTCTAGGTCATTTTAATAAGTGACTTTTTACTCTCTCTCTCTTTCTCTATCTATCTATATATGTATATATGTATTATATATGTATATATGTATATTTGAGACAGGGTCTTTCCTTGTAGTTCAGAGTGGCTCTAAACTCACTATGTAGCCCAAGCTAGCCTCAAACTCAGTAATCTTTCTGCCTCTGCCTCAGTGCTGGGATTACAGGCATGAGCCACCACATCTGGCACCTGGTATGTGGTCATCAGTGTTGTTTTCACAGGTGTGAGTCACCAGGCCAAGAATTGTTGTACATGATTACTGGAATTGAGTTTAGGTCCTTGTGCTTAATAAGCAGGCACTGGAGACACTGAGCTAAATTTCTGGCCCATACTCTGCATATTCGTAAAAAGAATACCATATAAGAAATCCCAGGTGCTCTTCCAGGTGACTACAAAAAGTGAACTATGTTCTCTAGAAACATGAAAGTGATTTTTATTAGAACTTTCTAAAGACCAAAGCTTTCTAATTACTTTCATATGGGACTATGTTATCAAAAAGTGAATTTCCCATATCTGGTGGTATTCAATCAGATTAGTTGAACATGGTAATTTTAGGCCACATAAATCAACTATGAACAAGAAGAAGTAAATGATTTCTAAATTTTTTTCCAAATTTTAGATGATATCATAATGTTTATTTTGTTCTGGGTTAAAGAATAAAAAGACAGGCAGAATATGTTGAAGATATTTGAAAACTAACCATAGCATCTTGGGTTGGTTTAAGGAACTGTTCCAATGAGTAATTGTAGCATTCTGCTTGCAAAATCCTCAGGTGGACTGAGGGACTGTGGCCACAGTTTTTGAGAGAATTTCAAAGATGGTTCCCTGATCCCTGGTCTCCGGGGTCATTGCCTCCTCTGGTCGGTGGATGAGACGTCTCTTAATAGTCTACATTGCAGGCTGCTCATTCTGGTTCAGGTTATAAACACAAGCCCTTCTATTAATTTCAAATGATGCATTTCTGTCTCTGGCTATGAATAAAACAGATCAATGCCACCTACGTGTTTTATTGGGCCTCCTGTGAAATGAATCTGTGGGGAGACAGCCAGCAGGATGGAGTTGACATGCAGATGAGATTTGTAAGTGAGGACATATTGATTATTTCCATCTCCGCTCAGGCAGTAATTCCACCCAACCCTGCTTTCCCTGTTTGAGCTCATTATTTATGCCATAAAAACACTATCTCAATGATAATAACAGGCTTCATTTACAAGCCAGGACATAAAGCATCAGAGCTTAAAATTTCAGGAGGTAGGAGAGGAGTGAGAGAGACATTTAACGAGTTCTGGAGAGACACAAAACTGCCAAGGCTTATCTTGCAGCTTTGATTCCTTCAAAAAGCAGGAAGGAGAGTAGGAGTTGGATTACCAAGGTCCTCGTTAAACAACTCCAGCCTTGTACAGGATTGGATTGATGGAGCACTGAGAACTTTTTCCCCTAGTGAACACTTACTTATTGGAATCATAAAGCACATTCTCTGGCCTAGACAAATGTCAACATTCAACTACCTACCCCAGTGTCTACTACAATGGTAATGGTGTCACGTATAGAAACTGAGTGAGTTTTCCAGGTGATGTATATATGTATGTATGTATGTATGTATGTATGTATGTATGTATGTATGTATTATGTATATATGTATGTATTTTTCTTCCTCTCACTTGCCTTTTTTTCTGTTTCTTTCTCCTTTTATTCAGATTATCAAAACATTATTATTAATTACATTCCTCATGGAGAATTTGTACCTGTACATAATGAATCTTGACTCTTTTCCCCATTCTCCTACAATCCATACTTCCAATTACAAAGCAAAACCAACTGATATTTTAAGTACTTAATGAGAAATTCTAGTATTTCTTATAGTTTATGTCTTACAGTTCTTATAGTTTTATTTTGCCATCAATACTTTTGTATTCCCTTTCTTAAAGCAAATCCATATACAGAACTGTTAGTAAATGATAATGTACTGACAAGTTTCTCAAAATTTTTTTGGATGCTAAATCGTTTCAGTTGGATAAAACATGGTATTTTCAATAGGGAATATATACCTGAGAAGTAGTCACATGTGTAACAAATGCTCACCATGTATGTGGAGGGAGGAATTAGTGAGGAGAGAGGGCTGAAAGTTTAGCTCAATGGTTCTGGCAGCTACCCTGCAAGCACTGAAGTTTGATCCTTGGTATCCCCAAAATAAAAATTAAATTAAATTAAATTAAAAATCACGTAGGAAGACCTTCTGGAAGACTTCTTCAGAGGATCTCATTATCAGTGGTATACATCTGATATATTTTTCTATTAAAATGCTTAATTCCCATTAGAAGAAGAGTAATGTATTTATCAAAGGAATGTGTGAAAAAGTAGCTATTGAGAAAATGAAAAAATATTGATATTCTAGTACTTGTTCTCCTGCATCTTTGACTATTAGCTTTTTATTTGATAAAGGCAATGCATGTTTTGCATAGTGTTTTCTACCTATGTGCATCCACTTGAAGAGATGTCATAAACATCTTTATGTCATTATCCATTCCTTTATGTCATCCTAATGACTGCAGATATTCTTTGCATAAAGTCTCTTTCTTTATTCAACCTATTTCTCAATATTTAATATTAATAATATCAACATTCCAATGTGCATTCTGGAGGCAGAATTTATTCACTTCTATCATGTTGCTTTGACTAAACTGAAACTGAAATTACCAGTTTAAAAGGCATTTTTAATGTTGTTGAGAGACATCCTTGTCATTGCTGAGAAATGGCCCATCAATCTTCTTGCTCAACAGTGACATGGGAGTATGACTTTGTAAATATACAGTTTATTAATAATCAGAGTTGATGGAAGTGTTTTATTTCACTGACCAATGAACTTATCTGGGGTAAAAATAATATTCGATGGCATTCAGACTTCATATCTAGATGTTAACTGCAGACAAAAATGAAAATAGGTTCACAGCAAGCAAGCAAACACTGAACTTGTTCTTTTTCATTCTGTGAACACAAGTAGACACAAATGCATTGCATTGTTTTTATTATTTCTACTAAAATAATAAATGCACATAATAAAATGAATCTAATAATAATGTACCACAACAGGTACACTGACAGCATATCCATTCTGTAAATCTAATAAATTAATAGCAATTTGTTCTTCTAGAGGAAAAAGTTAGGACTACTCAGACACTTGTGCATTTAAATATCATCTAGTAACATGGGGTCATTTAGTACCTATATTGTAATAAGATTTCTTGTAGTTCTTCCTTTTGTCCCCCCTTTTGTTGCATCTATATTTTCAGGGTAACTTAGACTCAAGGCCTGACTCTCCCAAGGTTGGATAGAGAGGTCACATACAAAAACAGCACCAGTTCTTGTCTTTTTTCTTGTTTTATCTATATCCTGTGGGACAGAACAAATTGTAAGACAGCAATTTGAGGAGAATGAACTGGGCATGATTTCTAAGTGTCTTCCTTTGGGCTTTCTTGCAGTCCCATGGAATATGCATTCTGTAAACTGTCTGCAGGTGCCAACTCTGACTTGAAAGGTCCAAGGCTGCAGGCGCTCTCCTCAGAAGCCAATATGCCTACAAATACCAGCCATGTTATCTATCAAGACATCTATTGATTTGAAAGCTTCTATTTTTTCTCAACATACATTATTTCTTGTCTTTTATTATTAGCTGATTATGAACTTAGACAGCAAAAGCTATGCTATTTGTTAGGCACTTGCTCCAAAATTGGAATGCACATCACTGTAGAGAGATTTTAGTTAGTCAAGATTCTTCTCATGAGCAAATGATATTTATAGTTGTTCTTTTCTTTTTTGTAAAATTGTGTATGCATCTGTAAGGCTATTTCACAAACAAACATGGCTATATCTGTATTATAAGAATTGGAGTTACTTTATAAAAGGGTATGTGTTTTTTAAATGTTGATAAAAAACCTGACTCTGATTTGTTTATGTATTTACAAATTTTCAGTTTAAGAAAACAATTATGCAAGATCTCATTTTCTCATTCACTGTCAATACATTGCAATTTCCAATTCTGAGCTGTGTCATTTTTATAAGTAACAAATAACACCTCATTAAACTTTAATTTGCATTTCCTTAATTACTTGTGAGACTGAGCTCTTTTTCATGTTTATTTGACATTTTTTTGGTGGGCTGCCTATCCCTGTTTTTGTATTTTTTTATTAGACATATCATTTGTCTTTCTCTTATTGATTTTGAGAGCTCTTTGAATATTAATAAAGTTAGCCTTTACTGTGTTATGCACTATGAATAATTTCTTCACTTATTGTTTGTTCTTTGTCTAGGTGCAATCATTTTATTTTGGGGGCAATTATCATGTATTAAATTTCAAATTTTTTTTTGTGAACTATACACAATGAACTGCTACTGACCAAATTATCTCCAAGAGCTTTTCAAAAAGGTATTGTTTTGATGGAAAAATAAAATACTGGAAACAAAGACATGAATTACATAAAGATTATAATAATATAGATAAGTGACTCTGACCAACATTATGGTAAAGAAATAAAAAGCAAATGATATGAAATTCTTTAGAAAATTAACACTGTTAAAAGAAGAGGAGTAGAAATTAAGAGAAGTAAAATTCCAAATTTAGTAAGCAACAGAAAAGAAATTGAAACATATATCTTCTCTAAGGAAATATCTTTGTTTTCTGCACTTTTCTAAGAGCAATATTATTATGCCTAGGAAAACAATTGTGAAAAATTTGATAATTTCTCCCTTTTTTTCTATCAGTTTTTAAAATTTCTTTAGATAATGAGAAAATAAATAAATAAATGTTGCCTTAGTATCTTGTCATATGACATCATTTTCCTGTCATTATTTACTAATTAATTAATTTAATGTAGCTTTAGTGAACTTATATGGTACTTCTTCATAATTATTCATAAAAACTATACTGATATATTTGTTCATGAGTAGGTAACACTTTTATTTCACAGGATAATGCCTCAATGAGTGTATGGATCATATCTGTTTTCCCCCTGTCATTTCCACTGAGCACAAAGATGGCACAGGTTAAGTAACCTATAAATTCTTTTAAATGAATGAATAATAGCTCTCATCCATATGATAGTCCTTTCAACTTGACATCGTAATTTTAGTATTTGTGAAATATATCCCCATGCATATTTTATTTGGATGTTGAATGTCACAATAACTCTATGGGTTGGGTTTTATCTCTACTTTATTGGGAACATTTATGCTCACACATGTGACATGACATTTCCAAGATCAAAGAAGAGAACGAAATAATTACCCCAAGCCACAGTTTCTCACACTGTTTCTTCCACAATGTCTGTCATTCTTCATGTTTAGAATCATATAAACATCAATATGAAAAGGTTAAAACCTTTCTAAATGTTGCAGAGCTTGGTAGTTAATAAGAATCCATGTTTGCTGTGTACAAATAAAGAAACCATAATACAATTTCATTAGGTGGTTTATTCAATTGCTGCAGTAAACCAAAAGCATTATTTAGTAGTGTTAAGTTTTTAGGAACACATTCTAAATGTGACCTTGGGTTTCTTTTTTGATGTCAGTATGAAAAAAAAATGTGGCATTACATTGGAGAAGAAAAGATTTGGATTAGTTAATAATATGGAAAAAGAACTTCACAGGACACAGTGATTGATTGCTGAAATTATCCAGATGTACCAAAAAATTAGTGCTGGTTTATTTTAATTTTTATTTTATCATTACATGTTTTCAGTTCCTAGGTTTACACACATTTTAGGGAGTCACAGCATATACATACTACATATATATACTACAGCTTGTTTCTTTCTTTTTATTCTTCTTTTGTTTCCTTTCCCATCCCTCCCGCCTCCTCTGATTCTCCTATCCCATTTTTCATTCTTTCTGATATTATTGATCATAGTTCATCTTATGACATGCAGTGTTTACATTCTTTGAGGTTATCAGGCTCCTGTACAGGGAATATCTTTATTCTACTACTTGCCCTTCCTCTCTGTCTCTCTCTCTTTCCCTTTTTCACTTGGACTACTTCCCTACTGGAAAAGATCTATCCTTTCTCCCCCCCCCACCCCCCTTGTATCTGCCTTCTCCTGGAATGCTGCAAATTAGACATGAAACTACCTTCATGCTTTAAGCACATCCTTATCGATTGAGAAACCCTCAATACGGGGTTATTCATTTTATAAGTAGTAGTCGTGTGCCATGTTTGTGTCAGTTTCTACAACACAATCTCTGCCTTCAGCAAATTTGTATTTTAATGAACAGTTTTATATAGCATAAATAATAACTATATTATAAACACGACCAGAATGCATGCAATTACTGCTTCAAACACTGAGTGCTAAACTATAATGTTCCAGAGTGTAGAAAAAAAGAGAAATAGTGACGACAAGGTAAAACCGAGGACTTGGACAGATACCAAATTCAGAACAAACACAAAGTCAATGTCCAGAGGCAGGAAGTCTCAGGCCCTGAGAACAGAAATTTTGACACCAGAAAATAATTAATGAGTTATGAGGTAGTAAATACATTCACAGGAGCACTGTTGTATAGGACCACAAGGAATTGAAAAGAAATCTGCGAGTTCTTCATTCCTTGAGAAAAATTCCATCAGTTGAGAGCGGAGATTGTGTGGCCTCATATATTTCCTTTGAGCCTGTCATATTTGAGATGGAAAAAAGTGAGATATGAACATTCATAAACTTTGCTAAAATTCTTTCTTTGGGAAAAACATCAATTCCAATGAAAATCAGCACATTTTGAAGCAAGTGGAATAAGGTGAAAAGGGAGAGAGATGGACCTCGTGGAGAGGAGTCACTGAAGAGGAAATGTTGCTGATGGTGAGTTCTGGGAAGCACCTTGGCTTTAAAGAACCTCTCCGAGTCTTTTGCCTCTAAAATTGATCGCAGTGCATCCTGGCCATTCATCCCAGAGAGTTTGGAGAGTTTTCAGTGTGGAACTGAAGCATTTTCTGCTGAATATTCTTTACTAAAGTGAAAGAGCACGTGCAAACACGCACACACACACATACACACATGCACACACTCACGCATGCACACACATGGAAACACAAATGCTCTTGACATATCCATTTGAAGATAAGACATAAATTAAAGCCATGATTTCCAACGCTAGCTGATCACCAGAATCACTCAAGAGGCTTTTTGAAGATGACACTGTCTAGGTCCCAAGTGTGGAGATTCTAACTTGTTAGTCAGTCGAGCTTTGTGACTGAGAATCTATTTTGTAAAGGTCCCCATTAAATGTTGATGTTCAGCCAGGCTATGGAGCCATTGAATTAAATAAGCTCGCCAAGTCCCTTTCAGCCCAATGAGTCTGTAAATTATCAGACTGCAGTAGAATCAACACGGGACTGTTGCTGGATGATACTAATGTTGGTTGCCAAACTGTTTCATTTTAAATTTCATTCGACAAGTGAGCCAAATGATATTAGCAAATAAAAAAAGTCACAGGTGCCAAATTCTCCCAGCTGCTAAGCATCGACTACACAAATTATTATATATATATATATATATATATATATATATATATATATATATATATATATATATATATATATATATTCGAATTGTCTGAGGGAGTTAAATGCATCTTCCCCACAGTGTTGACTTATGCTCAAAGAAGGGTAACAGTTAGGCACAGGGAGAAGGAATGGAATATCCTCATGTATCCTCTTTGAAACATTCCTTTTATTTTTACTTTGGATAAAGTTTTGGTTTTTTTGTTTTTTTTGTTTTTTTTTTTGTCTTCTGGTTATACGATGTACTAAGTGATAAGAAAGGTGATGTCCAAAGAAAAACAGAATTTCAAGTCAGGCAATGAGTAATGGACAATATGGTTTCCTTAAAAAAATGCTCTCTATTAGTTTATTATTATTATTATTGTTGTTGTTGTTGTTGTTGTTGTTAAGGCAATGTCTCATTGTGTAGTTGAGGCTGACCTTTAACTCACTGTGTAGCCAAGGCTAGTCTCAACTTCATTGCAATCCTCCTGCCTGTGGGATTATAAGCCTGAGTACCATGCCTAGTTCTATTATTAATTATTTAATTACATGCCCCAGGCAAAACAATAATACAAACCAACAAAAAAGAAATATCAACTGACTAGATGGAAATTATGTTGCTTTACTCTATACCAATGGGCCTTATTACTTTATTCCTTGCTAGTATTGTAAAAAAATGATTATATCTACAGAAAAGAACATATTGGGAAAGTCTTCTGCTTGTGAATACTTTTCCTCTTCTATTCTGATGGCATAATGTTTGAAATGACTCCATTGATAGTTATTTTTGGAGAGTAAAACAATCATCTCATTTGCCATCATTTAAAAGAAATTCCTGAACAATGCATCAACTATTTTACATATATATTAATTATTTGACTCTCATTTGATAGAGAGAGATATCACTTTTTCAGTTAACCAACATCAATAAAGCACCCACAATGTGCCCACTACTCCAACGGACACAAAAACTACAATGATTACCAAAAATCACACTTTCCTATCAGGGTTATCTTAGCTCATATGGACTAAGTCTTGAAGTGATATAAATAAGACTAGGTGATTATTTTCTGTGTTGAATGTGTCTGCTCTCTCTTTTAGAGCACTTTCTCCTGCCATCCTTTAAAGAACCCAAGTCCTGTGCTGAGATCAAAATATTTTCCTCTGAATCACTCTTGCAAGTGAGTAAACTTCTGGAGAATTCCCAACACAGGTCCCAGGCATCCCTAAAGGCTCCAGGCTTATCCTATTACACGCCGACCTCACAGGGCAGAGGACAGCTGATCTTACTTTAATCTGGGTAATTAAAAACTCATCATAATAAAAGCTAACATGTATTGAGCTATTTCTATTTGTTACACACTGCTTGATAGGATTCACATAGCAAACCCATTGTTTGCTTAAACATTAAAATTTCCATAAAATGAATCCTCGTCTTCCCATACAGGAGAGCTTTATAGGTAATGTGGAGCTGAAGATGAGATTCACATGTGGCTACCTGTCTCCATATTACCACTGAATTTCAGTCAAGAATCCAGTTAATTCATTTGCATGAGTCTACTTCAGTTGCATGACTTAGGATCATTATAAAATAGTTGTTATACCACACGACAATATGTGGAGTACTTTATTATGCTTGCTAGAATAAACCTCCCTGATTCTAATTTTGGTTATAAATATATATAGTTCAAGCACCAGCTTATTAATCATTATCCTAACAAAGTGTCAGTGGGAATTACAGAACATCTGCCATTGGCTAGCTCTTATTGTTTATTTTGCCTTGGGATATTTTATATTTACATTCTTGATATCAGTGTATAGAAAACAGCCAAAGCAGCAGTTACTTTGAGGATGGAGAAAGACTCAAAGACATTACTTCCATTTTTATTTTTGTTTGAGCTCTAATAGCAACCTTTTAGGCAATCTGTGACACAATTATTTTTCACATAGTTTAGACTTACTTTTTCCAGGGAAGTTTTCTCATATCCCCAGAATTTAATCAGTTGGAACTCTCTGGTAGACAGCTACACTCAGTGACAGGAAGTATTTCTGAATTGCATATATGTGATTTGCTGAGCTATCAGGACCTTTAGGAGGAAGCTGTAGCTTCACTCGCTCTTTCTGGAGTGGAAAAGTAGAAAGATGATCAGTGACAAAAGGCCCAGCAAGGTTCACAAGATCTTATCTCAAACATATCTCATGAATATTTAGCCCTGCTCTTTCTGATCAATAAAGCCTCCCATAATTCTTAATGCTATTTGAATATCTACAGTGTTTTACACTAATAATTTAATTCAAATGATATGATAATGATACTGCAAAGTCAACAAGGAAGAAAAGGGAGATTTTCATTTATTAAGCACCAACAATAACATGCTAAGCATTTGCCATGGCTTTTTCACTAATGAGAATTCAATTATAATTTAAATTCTCAACCCTTGGAATATAAAATATAAGACTCAATAAGAATTTTCAGTGCTTAGATGGATAACAGGAAAAATAAAACACACTTATTGATAATTATTTGATGTAATAATAGCATCGAATTAAAGATCCATGCATCAAGATGGACTCTTGTTTTTTTAGACTGGATGGAGGAAAGCCATTTTGAAATAGAAAAGGAGAAAAGTGATATTGTGGAATAGTAGTAGAGTGCATGGGGCAACTCAGATTGGTCTGTCTGCTTAGGTTTTTTTAAGTCATCAGTTAACAGATCTTTCTTAACTTCTCAAGCATGGGGAAGGACACCTTCTGTAATAAAGGTCTTAGGACCTACAATCAAAATGGGTAGGTCAGAGAAATTCTTTAGGGCCATTTGTTGCATGGAAAGTTTAGTATTTATTACTAGATTTATCAGAAAGGGGTGCTACTTTCTATGACCTACCTTGGCAAGAAATAATTCTAATGCCTACACCTCACTTTGGAGGAACTTAAGGGCTGAGAGACGAGAAAGCAGAAGGTGCATCTGCAGTGCTCACTTTGGCATATTGTTTTCCAGGTTCATCAATACCTTTAGGCCTGAAAAGTATGAGCCAATTCAAAACTTAGTAGAAAGGTAAAAAGGAAAAGTGGGAACTTACATTCACGTGCAAGGTTTTAAGTGGCTCATTTCCCTGAGGAAAATGGATGTGTAGTACAGTACGAAGAACTTCTAAAAACAGCACTGAGACTCATTAATTAGAAAGAGAGTCATTGGAGATAGAGAGGCACTATGATGCCACTGTTCCCTGGAGACCCAGCTGGGATGATTCTCTATAGGGACATTTCTAGTTCTGGGAGAGTTAATGATTCCAGTGTAATCAACCTCTGCCAAAGAGAGTACAACACAAAGAATGAACAAAAGAAAATTGTTGGGATTAGGCATAAAGTCTCTTTGGACACATGTAGACTCACAAAACTAATGAGCTCCCCATGCAGATTCTCCTGTGACAGTGTATTGTAATGGCCCTAAATATTCTCAAGAAAGTGCTAACAGAGTAAAGGAAGGAGGCTCATTACATCCCAATGCTGAGGAATGCAGTTTGGTTAGAGAGAAAGGTCTTCATCCTGCTGGCTGCCTTTCGCTGATAGGAAAATGCAAGGCCCAGGGAAAGCATGCCAGATGCTAGGCAAGACCCATTTCCACTTCTGTAAAACCACAGAGGGGATGGAGAAAATAAAGAAAATGGGGCACAGGATGAGGAGCACACACCCCAGCATACTCCCGGAGCAGGGAAGCTTCCCTGGAGGATTGAACAGCATTGTTTTGGAATAATTCAGGTTCATTCAAGAAAGGGCAGTAAACACACAGAACTCATTACACACAGCAAATAGAAAGAGCTACAAGAAAAGAGATGAATCTGTTGATTACTAATCCTATTGTTTGTAAAGGGAAAGTGAGTTATTTGAGATAAATTAAGTTTTATTCTTCTGCCTGAATATATCTAAACAGGATACTACAGTTCAAAGATTTTCAAAATTTTTTAAATATCTGCAGTCATTTATCTGTGAAAAATTTGTCTGCCACTGAAATCTAAACCATAAAACGCATCTCCTATTTTCAAAGACAAGGGAGAAGCAGAGCCTAGACTTTCTAATTCCTGGGTTGTTCGGTTGCTTTTGGACTGTGAGATACTTCAGAAAAAATAGTTTGAAAATCACTTTGGATGGGCTTAACCACATCATATTCAAAAGTACTAGGCAAGCTCATGTACTATCTCAGCCTTAATATTTTTTCTCCAAACAGAATGATTTATTGTCAATAAACCCCACTGAATGAGGAATTAGACAGCTCAGTACCTGGCATGCAGCAATGGCTTAGATAGTCCTACTTTTCTTCTTACCACAAAACTCATCATGGAATCTATGTTCTCTGAAAATCTTCCTCAGAACTTATGAACATGTGAAATGATGTCTGCTGTAAGTGCTATTGCCTTTAGATCAGTGTAATTATCATTAAAAAGACAGCCATTAGAGCAGCTAATATTTATGAATCAAATCTTGTGACATAACACCACCATTCAAGGTAGGTATGCTTTTCTTTCCAGTGTGGTGATATAGAGGCAAGTTTGAAGCCTATAGATTAATTAAGGAATTACATAAGTAACTCAACTATATGCTATCCTTTCAGTGGGTCATCAGGTAAGTGGATTTTCCATTTTATTATATAATGGAAATGTTCATATAAAACTAGTCTAGTGTAAATCTATTACTTGGTGATATCTAATGCAGGGATGGAGGTGTGCAATGAGGAACACAAGGGGAAAGGGAGAATTAAGAGCCATCAGTACCTTTAGGGAACACTTTGTATTCAATCTTTACAACTGGTTCCTCACCTGAACTCCCAAATGATCTGAGTAAGGACTTATTACATTCATCCAAGACTAAAACACAAACCACACATTCTTGATTCATAGGAAAAAATTGAATGTGTTATGTAATAGAAGTAATTTGGGGCATTAGGGTTTAATTCTCTTTTGCCTCCCTGGTTGATATTTCCCATGATACTGGATCACAAAGAGGAGTAAGAAAGCCATGATATCTATTCCACAGTATCAAAGGATGGTAAAGAAGCCAAAGAGTCTCATATGGCAACACAAGAGGATGTAGGGATGTCAGAAAATACATAAGCCATAGCGAAGTCACCATCTTCCAGGCTGACAGACATACCCTGAGGGTCCATTGTAAGACAACATTCTTCATGGATTTTCTTGGTTATCTTTATCCATTACAGTATAAAATCCACCTGGACCTTCTGAGCTGGAATATATTCTTGCTTTTCACCAAAAATAGTGTATTCATGTGTCTGCAACTGTATGTATGTGCATAGGAGCATCGAACACCCCAGTGAGATTCTATTCTCTAAAATGACATTGAAGTCAGCTAAAGACACGAATGGTAAAATGAGGTTAGTGACATGAGCAAGACATTGGAGCCATGAATGCTCAACAATCATTCACTGTCAGAAAATTGACCTATGCCATTAATACTAAGTTCTCTTCCACCTGCATGATCATATATTGTGAAGCAGAAAAGATGTTTAAACAGTGGCTCTAATGTTCACATTGATAGAAAGAACATAAAGCTTTGAGTTTTGAGCAGATATCACAGATATATCTTTATAATGCTGTTGCTTTAAAGGGTCTCAGGGAATTCCTGCCATTTCAGCCCTTAAGGAACTCTGTCTTTTTCATAGAAAGTAAGACATTATTGTGATACTGTGGAAAGAAATCTGTCCTAAGAGGAAATAAATCTGGACTCATTACATTTCCAACAGATAACAGTGAGATGCGATGCTGTGTACTAAATATTAAGAGCATCTATGTTTAATCAAATTGAACTTGACTAGCTATTAATGATGATATTGACTTATTTGTTTATTGCCTCTTATACATAACAGCAAATAGTCCATATATACTTCATTTTAGGGTTCTGTAGTTTTATTTATTTCCTATGCTTCAGTGGATTTTCATCTTTAGTTGGTGATCAATTTATATTTCTTTGAAGAGTGAACAACCTTTCATTGAGCTTCTTGAAATACGCTAGGCCCTGTACTCAGCAATTTAATATATATTGTGGTATTTGATCAAGTGTGTCTCAGTGTTTAATGTGCATAGGCATCTACAGAAATCTTGCTAAAATCCAGATTCAGTTGAGCATACTGGACAGGGACTGAAGATTTTGTATTTCTTGCAATCTTTCAGGTAATAGCAACATACCACAGTTTCAGCACCAAGGAAGGAATTCTCATACCATCTTATCACACTGGCATTAGTCACCTTTTGTTTTACAGAGAAGAAAACAGATCTGTGAATGTTCAGTAGCTTATTGGAATTCACATAGTTAATGAGTATGAAGTTCAGAACTTTTCAAAAAGAAAGACTAAACCCTCAGCCATTAGACTGTCCCTTCCTGTCCTTCAATTCTTCTATCCCCTGGCAACGGCTAATCTATTCATTGTGAATGTTTCATAGAAATGGAGTCATATTGCCTCTGGGTCTGTCATCTTTCAGTTAATATCATCTTTCAAGCTTTCTCTGTGCCTTAGCATGTATCAATACAGAATTTTATTTTATGAATGAATAATAGTGTATTGTATGAGCACACTACATTTTATTCCATTTATCAGTTGGAACAGCATATCTCTATCTCCTGGCTATTTTGGACAATGTTATGAAACATTTGTTTATAATATTTGTTGTTGATTGCTGTTTTGATTTGCATTGTGGGTTTTTTTTTCTTTCTGTCTTTAGAACACTTGTTTATAGTCTCTGGGTTATAATACATTTGAGAGCAAAATTATCAAGTCACATTGGAATTTTATGTTTAATTTGAGAAAATACTAAAATTATTTCCACAATGCCTGATTCATTTTAGATTCCCCATCAGCAAAATGTGACATTCCAATTTCTTCTTATCCTCATCCACATTTGTCATTTTCCATTTTTCAATTATAGCTCCCCTCATGGGAGGAAGTGCTATCTATTTGTTATTTCTATTTGTATTTCTCTAATGATGAATACATACCTCAACGACCTAAATAAAAAAGCTGAACTTGACTCACTGAGAGATCTCCTCTTTCTCCAAGATAGAACTGATTTTCCTGTAAATTTGAATTAGAAAAGTAGAATCTGCTGTTTTTCTCTCTGTAATATTTTTCTTATGTTCAGGAAGATGTGCTTTCTGTAGCTGAAGTTTGCAAGTCTGCCTTAGCCCCTTTGCATCCATTTCCCCCTGCAGGTTGGGTTCCAATGACAAGTTCATCTTGACCTTTTCTGCCCTGTCTTCAGAACACAGCCTCACCTTCTTATCCTACTCCTCTCAGCAGTATTGGCTGAGCTTACTATATAGCTTGTTACTTTGCTGTCAAATTCACAGAATAGCTCAGGCTCATTTCAGTTATTCCTGGCAGAAATCTTGCCACAGCTTTGGTATCTACCATCAAGGAAACACAAGACACATTCTCTGGGGAATCCTGAACAATTCAACTGTACAGGCCTGGGGTGAAGAGGATTTTCCCTGTCTACCCTTTCTCTGCAAGGCTAGAGTCAAGGAATGAATAAAAACATCACTTTACTGATCCTTTTCCCCATTACACTCTCTTTCTACAAGTCTTTATGGGGTAAAGGAGTTGGAGAATTGGTTCTCTAATCTGTTTACTTTATCAATTTTACAGATAAATATGATTAGAACTTTATATGCTTGTTTTGATATCTGCATCTGTTAGAATTTATATGTAGATGTCCCCACAAAACCTCACTCATGAATAGGCAGAGTGTACAAATGACTGAATCATATTGGAGTATTTGTTATGGGAGTGTGATACTGGATTAGTCAACTGACTGGTTTAGCATAGTTCAGGATGTGATGATGGAGGGAAATTCCACCCTGGGTGTGGGTGGAATTTAAAGGGAAGGGCGAAGGAAGGCTACTGATTCCTGTCTGGAAATCTATCTGTTTGATTCCCTTCAGTATCTAGACATGAAGTACCTAGGTCTAGTATGTTACAGTGTGACTATATTTGGTGATAGAGCCCTTGCTGGGATGATTAAGTCAAAATACAGGTGTTAATGCACCACTAGTCCATTGTGCCTGAGCTACTTACAAAAAGATTTATTCATACAAAAGGACGCAGTAGTTTTTGGACAAAGAAGGCCTTGTGACAGGGACAAGAAGGTGACTACCTGCAAACCAAAAGAGAAAGCTCAGAGAAATTCAAGTTTGTTAGTATTGATCATGGAATTCCAGGCTCCAGAATTGTGAAAAAATACATGTCGGTTTTTTTAACCCACCTACTCTTCATTTTGACAGCCTTAAATAACACACTCTCTTCATGGAAACTGAGAGAGAAAGTGGCCCATTTCACCATTCTGCAGCATGTAAGATCCTTGGTTATTGCTAGGTATATGGACTGAATCTTGTTTCCATAAAATTAAAATAAATCCTATCCCAAATGTGATGGCATTTGGAGGTGGGACCTTCAGGAAATAATGATGTTATGAAGATAAAACTTCCATGAATAGTATTTGTACCTCTATAAAAAGAGACAGAAGAGAGCTTGCTGCTTCTGTCTTTTTTTTTTTTTCCTTTGTCGTGTCTGGATATAAGGAAATGACAGGTATTTGCAAATGAGAAACCCATTGGGAAATCGCCAGATACCATGTTGTGCTTACATTTTGATTCTGTGTCATTGAAGCCTCCAGAATGTTGAGGAACAAAGATCTTTTGTTTAAAGCCTTCAGTGTATGATAAATTCTTAGAAATCTCAATTTGATGAGGATAACTGGCTCTGGAATTCTGTATTTGTAATTGTGAAATTGTTATAAGTTTAACTAGCTCAGTGTGCTTGAGTAACTGACCTTTGTGTTCCAAAACGCTTTCCAGATGCACATAAAATGAGGACCCTAATGGCGAAATTATAGTTATCCTCCCTTATTAGTGAGAGTTTTAAATCAATACATGACCATTTATTTGCCCACATGAATCTCACTCCAACCTTGGAAGGACTGTGTGGCTCAAATAAGAGAATCTATGTGCAAACACTTTCTAAATGCTAAAGTGTTATAAAAATACTCATTAATACAATCACAACATGCACGGAACTGTTAATGGGAAGGAGATGAAATCAATTGGTGTGTTATTTTGTTTTGAGAGCAGGGTCGGGGTGAAAAGTGGCACACACACCCCTCCGCCTGTCAGCAACCAACAATTAATCAGTCTCGGGGTGATTTTAAGCCTCAGGAATCATGTATTTTCCATTCATCAGCTGGAAACATGCCATCCAAAACAGCCAGCATCAGCTACTGGTTGAATTAGTACTTGCTGCTACTAAGACTTCAATTCCTCCACCCCTTCGTTTACTTCTAGCATTGCCAAGCCTCCAACATGTTCTCTGCTCTGAGTTTAGGCATGAATGTGAAGCCAGAAACTATCTCTGATATTCACAAGATCAGAATCCATCATCTGTTGAGTATCCATATGGGCAAAAAAAAAAATTGCTAGACATTTTATTTGCATTTTACTCACAATTTTTTTTTTTTTTTGAGACAAGATCTCTCTTTGTAGTTCAGACTAGCCCTGAACTCACTATGTAGCTCAGGCTAGCCTTGAACTCTCAGCAATCCTCCTCCTTCTGCCTCTAGAGTGTTAGGATTGCAAGTGTGAGACACTGTGCTCTGCCTCACAATAGTTCTTCAAAACAGTTGTT
Source organism: Petromus typicus (assembly GCA_004026965.1). Lineage (NCBI taxonomy): Eukaryota > Metazoa > Chordata > Mammalia > Rodentia > Petromuridae > Petromus > Petromus typicus. The sequence continues at coordinate 6,855 of PVIR01005140.1, read as the reverse complement.
TATAACTCTATCATAAGTAAAAGTAAATAGAAGGCTGGGAAGGTCAGTGACTTTTTAGTCATTTCTTTATGAAATACTGAGTAAATGGTGCAAAATGCAAGACTTTAACATGCATTCTTGGTGGGGAAGTTGGCTATGGGACATAGACAAATACATAAAAAATTCTCAGCTTGCAACTTAACAATCTTAGTTAGGGGACCAGACAGACCAAAAAAAAAAAAAAAAAAAAAAATTAACACCGGTTTAAATTCCATGGAAGGATTCCAGAGAGGGAGTGATAGACCCTCAGATGGGTTGATAAAGAATTTTATTACTCATAAAACTGCAAGATGAAATGTAGCCAGACATCTAAAAGGAGGAAAAGCCCTTATGATATCATTTGAAACTTCTGTGTCCAGTCATGATGGTCTTTTATATTTTTCTGGCAGGGGAGTTGTAACTTTTCTTTTTACTAAAGTTAGGCATTTTAATATAGGCTGAAAGACAGAAGAACCAAATTAGAAAATTTTATTGTGACAGCGACCAGCTGGTGTCTTGAGGAAACTCATTTTGTCCTTCTCAGTTTCTGTTTTCCAAACTGCCTTGTTAAACATAGATTGCTGTTCTGCAGATCGGAGGGTGGAGAATAGGAAGAGATGGTTTCGAATGAGCTGCACATGTGGAAGAGATAAGTGAAAAATACCCACGGTTCCCTGTGGGAAAACAATTATGATTCTCTCCTGCCTTTCAACTTGATGCTAATGCAATACCTTATTTATTGCAGAGTATGTACCAAGCCAGTTCTTAGGAGAATCCTTGATCACAAACTACCACATAAATGAGTGCCCAACTGCTGCCCAGATAATGTCCCAGTCCCACTGGCTTCATGCCAACACACCACCCCAGCCCTTGTCTCCAAACTTCAAGTGTTTAAAGAATTTCTTTAAGGTTCTTGAAGAACTAATAAATATTCAGATTCCAAGGTCTACCTTCCAACTTACTGACTCTGAACCATGAATCATAGAGATCTTTATGTTTTTAATTAACAACACAGGTCACTTTTTTGTGACTGATTTATTTGAAGAAATACTATCAGTAATTGGTCAACAAACACTTGTGTCCGTACACATGATCTGGGAGCTTATAAAAAATTCCTGGAAATAATGTTCAATAAAATTTATAATTTATTGTATCTGGGATGTCATCTAGTAGTTGTATTTTTACAAGGATTATTTAACTGTTGTCTTTTTTCCATTCCATAGTGGAAGGAAGTACGGGTCCAGAGGTCTTGAGTGGAATGATGTAAGATGTTCACCGTCCTCTGAACATCTGCCTTCTTGTCTCTGCCTCCCCATTCTCCCATCACTTCGAGTTCCCTTCTTTTAAACAGTCTTGGAATTATTTCTACCCTTCTTTGTCCTAATATGTTCTACATCTCACAGGAAGACATATGTACCTTTAGAACTTTTGTGACTTGGAGTTTTACTGATTGAGTATAGAAAGAAAATAAATATTTGTAAATAACTAGAATATGGAAAGAGAAAAGGAAGGAAGTAATGAAGAAGGAATTAGAAGTTCAGAGTATTTACAAGTTTAACTGCAAGAAATAAGTATAGATATCAAAAGGATTTGGAAGCAAGAAGTCTGATGGTAGTGTATTTTCTCCTAGTTGTTCATGGGAGAAAAAAACATAGGCAAATCTCTTTTATGATAATGTATGATATCTGTACACAAAAACAGATAGCCCTAGATTCTTACAACAAAAGCAATCTGGGTTTAAGTAATATTAAGGCATTCTCAAGGGCCTTTCAACTCACATTTATAAATATTTATAAATATTTAACACTGAGAAATAGACAAATCTACTGCAGAGGAGCATAGATAAAATGAACAACAACTAAAAAGGCTGTCTGAAAAAATAAAAACATTTATTCATGGAAACACTTACTCTTGATTCAACTCAGCTCATACTAATCTTTTCTGAGTTGTCTGTGTGCAGCTTCACAACTGCTGTCATGGTGGGGTGAGAGGAGTGTGCCTCATGCAAATGTGTGAAGCCAGCAACAGAGAGATTTTAGGGGGGAAGGGTGGGAGACGGTGAGCAGTGTGGATGTGTAAGGCCACTGATGTCCACACACTGCTCTTTCCATGGAGGAGGCTCAAAGATTCTCATCAGTACTTCTTGGGATACCTGGGGGGATCTCTGTGCAATTCTGATTGGGCTTATCTTCCTGGAAACTCTCCATATTCTCCCAAACTGCAATCTGGATAGCTCTTTTGAAGAGTGCTCACAGACAAAAGAATATCAGTGAGTCCCAGTGTTCACTCTGAGTCCTTTTACTTGCACTCTAAGTTAAAAGTCATACTATTGGTAGTTGCCTATGGAGACAAAGTGTGTGAGAGTTGTTTCCAGTCTAAGTCAAATAGCTGAAGATTAGAAAAGCCAGCTGAATGGTCCTGTGGAAAATAGATTAGTGTTCACAGAATGTGTATCATGGCACTCTCTTTTCTCTCTCCATCGATGGACTCATTTTGTTTATTAATTTATTTTTGTAATGGGTAAGAAACACTTTCAGTAAAAACTGCTAGCTAAAAAGTCTTTCTGGAATGTACACAGTCTACCTTCTGTAGTTGGTGAAATATTCTCTTCTCCCTCTCTATTGCCTGCCAGCTGCCATATTCGACCTATCAGTCTTCTTTTATACCTCCCTCCTTCTGTAATTAAGGATAATATCATATTCCCTTCCCTAAAAAGTTGCTTTCAAGAGTACAGAGGTTCATCGGTGGAAGCTTAAGGTCTCTGAGCTCTTTACACTTTCCCTTATGCCTTTTATGCCATTTATAACTAAGATAATTACAGTAACCTAGTTTGTGGCCTCACAGAGATTGCTATTTATTGGTAAATAAACTCCAAGAAGGTAACCTTTATAATGTTTAACATTCCCAAGGTGTGTTAGAACTCAGGGAATCAATAAACATTTCTTGAAGGAATATTAAATGGAAGTGAAATGTATTTATAAGAAAAGCCTCTGATTTGGTTTTATTTGCTTTTCACTTACAAATGTGCCTCATTTAGTGAAACAGTAAAGACCTCTCTGACCTTCAGACTCTGAACAGAATTGTCAAGAGCCCTTAACTCCAGGGGCCTTAGGAGACCAAATGCCTTGATCCCTGAAGTATTTTTCACATTGGTATAAACTACTTTGATTTCTGCAGAATTTCAGTCCTAAATTTGTTTCCAGTCTTTTAAATTCCCCTTTATAACACCCTGGAAATGGAAATGGAAGATTCAGTTCTATATCTTACTTTACATGGACTCCCCTAAAGCATTTCTGAATGTGGATAGTGTTGGTAAAGATTTAAGAGATAGATGGAGACAGAAGTAGTGATTACATCACAGAGCTACAAGAACACTCCAGAGCTGCTGGGTGCCCACTGGCACAAGGCTGCCCACACTTTCTTTATGCCTTTCTTTCTTCCCCCTCAACCACACCATATTTTTTCACACAGACACTTGTTTTTCTCTGTGTCTTATCTGATCACAGAAGTTCCAAAGAAAATATCCTGTCCAAAAGCAAATTCCTTCCTTCTTTTAAAAAATTAATATAATGTTCTTTCCTTCCTTCTTTCATCTTTCTTCTTTCTTTCTTTCTTTCTTTCTTTTTCTTTCTTCCTTCCTTCCTTCCTTTCTTCCTTCCTTCCTTCCTTCCTTCCTTCCTTTCTTTCTTTCTTTCTTTCTTTCCTTTCTTTCTTTCTTGACAAGGTCTTGCTATGTCATTCAGCTTGCCTTGAACTCACTATACATCCCAGGCTTCCTCTCCCTCCTTTCTTTAATGCTATGCTATATTCCCAAACTGAACTGGATTCACTTTAATTAGTATTTCAAGTTATTTCCCAGAGATAGTTTTCTTCAAAGAAAAACTCATAGTCAAATAATGAGATAGTACATATTGATTGCATCGTATTGTAATTTCCCCTTTAAAAAGATAAATTAGTGTCATTAATTTTCTTCCCAGATTGTTTATATTACAAGTGTCAGAATGAACTTTTTCAAGTGAAAAGCAAAGTAATAACGAGAACACACAGAACATTACGAGCTAAAGAGACAGAAATCTGGGCTAAAATCTTAAATCTATAATGTACCAAATTGCAGGTAAGTTATTTAAGCTTTCCAACACTCTATTTCCCTATATCTAGAATGAGACTAATAATGCTTCTAGGTCTTCCAGTTACATGAAATAATAAATCACCTCTTGGTTGATGTCATTTATAATGACTTCTTCTTTGCTTGCTACAAAATCTTGATAAATAATCCACTGTTATTAGCTCGTGTATTAATATACAGCTTTCTCTTTCAACACCATCTTCACAATTCACTTGATCTATGTTTCTATATTGGCTATAATACCACAACTTGGAATTGAGTAAAAAGTTGATAAGTAATACAAAAAATTAAAATAATAAAAATGATTGGATGTTTAGTTTTAAAATAAGAAAATATTTCTGTGGCACAGTTCTGATCTATTTGTAGTTTATGTGATTCATTTGAAAATAAAATATTATCTGCATACATATTTGTGTACACACATTATTGTAACTTGTTTTCTTATAGCCTCCCCAAACTTCCATCTCATCATTTGATCACTGATATTTTCCTTATGGAAATTGATTCCTGTTACATAGAAATCCACTGAGGAGAATCCATCTAAAATTATGAACTGGTGGAATATGTGTGCTCTGACTATTGATTTGTAAGGTCTACTTAGAGCTAAAATGTATGTTTTTTTAACTAGTCATGGAAATAGACATGGTTTATCCCTTTCTTGTGAAAAGCAAAGCATACAGTCGTAATTGCTAGTGGCAGTAAGCTTGCCAGAGGGGAAGAGCCATCTAAAGTGAAGCTGCTACTGAAAAGCCAGAGCCCAGAGAACACTAAAGAAATGGGGAATGAATCCAGGATATACCTCAGCCCACATATGTTCCTGAACTTCTCAGATATGTAAACTGGTCAATCTCTCTTTGTCATTGAAGCCAGTTACAAGTGGTTGTAGAAGCAGCCCACTAAAGACATGTTAACCAATGCATTACCTGTGTGACAATAGATTTTATTGTTTTATGTTTTCATATTTGCAAAAACATCATGATTTGTATTTTACTTGATTCATTTGAAAATAAAATATTATCTGCATACATATTTGTGTACACACATTATTGTAACTTGTTTCCTTATAGCCTCCCCAAACTTCTTCCATCTCATCATTTGATCACTGATATTTGAGCTACTCTAATTGATTTTTCTTTTATTCCGTATTAAACCTTTCACCTGCTTATACTTCCAAATGAATATCAAATCATAAAATAATGTTTTACACAATGTCTAAATTTTAACTTGAATTCATTACATCTAAAAATCAAGGTTAATAATTTCCCAAAATATTTTTTTCTCGTGCAGGAGTGTAGTCTATCCAAATATTTCATCATGTCTTCTATTAAATTCTCCTTATTAAATTGATTCACCTATTATGATTTTATAATTTTATGAGTGCATATTGTCTATTTAATTTGTGTCTCACTAGTTCATATTTTATTATTACATATTTTTATGCATGTTTTCAATATGGTAATTGTTATTATACTGGTTTTCTTCTCAGAAGTTATAGTAGATTTTGGAATCACAGACTCTGAGAAGAAGACCATTTGGATCTAATTATGGATCAGCTTCTGACTGCCTGTGTAGGTTCAGGTGGTTTGCTTGTACCTATGTGTTCCAGATGTGTCTTATAGGGGTGGTGCAGATATTAAATGACCCGGCACATGCAAACCGCTTTGCATGGTAATTGACAGATAGTAAGACCTCTGTGCATATTAGCTGTCATTATTCATCACTGTCCTTATTGTTGTCACAGTAGATCCTGGTCTTATGAATGTAATGGGCTCTCAAGGGCTGGTTGTGTCTAAGTCAATATGGTTTAAATCTAGATGTTTGCTTGGGCACATGCTATTGATAAGGGGGTTATAGGGTGGGTGGAGGAAAGGGAAAAAAGAATTAAGTAGTATCATACATTTGTACAAATTCTCAATGTTGAATGTGATGATGATATGTATTTACAATGTACCATTACAAAAAAAAGATTCACTAAAGTCTCTCATTAACGTAATTAACCTAAGTTGTTCATGTAAGTTAGGCTGGTTGTAATGTGAGGTCCCATTGTATCTACTTTATTGCTATTAAAATTTTAAAGACAAATCTTGATTTCATAATAACAAATCATGTTTACATATATGTGGACATATATAATTAAAATTTTACACAGACATGTATGTATATATATATATATATATATATCCATATATATTTATATATATCCATATCTTCATTTATTTTCCTAAATATACATATGTATCCATCTCAAGTTCTCTTTAATTTTTTGATGTTTTCATATTTTTATGAATGTATGAAATTTGAAATTATGACAATAATCTTAATGGATATTATATTTATACATTTAAAGAAGTCTATGGAATTTATTCATTTAAATCATATTCACAACATTGTGTTTTACACATGTTTTTTGTTATTTTAGGAGTAGCTTCCCATACCTCTCTCTTACATTTTTGAATCTCTTCTTTTTTACTTCTTATGCAATGTGTATTTCTTATGATATATCTTGTGGAAATATGAAACAATAGCAAAAGATAAGTAATACAAACTGAAAACTTCTTCTTCCATACTATCATTCCTTTCTGAAACAAAGTTTCCATGCTAAGAACTCAGGAAGTATCTTCAAGTATTTCTCAATGTGTTCATTCATCTGTATAAGTAAATCCAATTTGCAGTGGGGATTTGAACAATACCAACACAGAGAATGTTTATAT
>PVIR01005139.1:0-74120 GCA_004026965.1 Petromus typicus | reverse complement strand
ACTTAGGAATCTGCTTCTGTATATTTACATGGAACCCTGGGCCCAGTTTGAACATGGAGGTTTTTATTTACAGATGCCCTTTTTAGCCTTCTGGCTGGGAGACAGATACCTTCTTTGCTTCTTTTAGTCCCCACAAGATTAAATTAGGTGCATCAGACTCTATTACACCTCTACTGGAGTCAGTGCAGTGTAGCAAGACAACATTGGAAGGGAGGGAATGGTTATCAAGAGAAAGTTTACTCGCAGTGTGAAGAATTAATTTAGCTGAATCGGTGCAGTGAAAGTGGTGGACACACTCCCCTCACTGCGTTTTGTCAGGGTGTGTTAGATCACCCTGGATTGCTTTGTCAATAATCTGCCTGGCCTGCAAGCTAAAAATCTCAGATTGCTTAGATGACTGACAGGCTGGAGATAGCTGATAATTCCAAGGAATTGGAGGTGTAAAATCTTTAAGGACCATGTCTACAGTATAAATGCCAGGGTATCTCCACATCACTCTGCACTCACAAAGGCAACAGCATTGTTAATGGCAGCCTGTCTGTCCATCAAGTTTGCTACCAGCAGATTTATCCCTCTTTTACTCCTTATCTTTCTTTGCTGTGTTTATTTCGAAACCAGCTGCAGAATAAATTGCCTCTTGTCTTCACCTCCTACACTGAGTACAATGATATGTTCCGTAAAGCTTAGAGTCGTGGTACTTTTTTTTTCAAGCAGTCCTTTTTCAGAACACTTACTTCTAATTTTGTTTGTTTATGAATATGTATTGTCTTTTGTTCTGCCATGGGGGCTTTTAGTAGAATACTAAAAATGACTCTTGCTTTCTTGGTGAAGGCTCAAGATTTAGATAAAAGAGTATGTTTAGAGTGTGTGTGTGTGTGTGTTTGTGTGTGTGTGTGTGTGTGTGTGTGTGTGTGTGTGTGTATAAGAGAGCAAGAAATAGCAGAGACTTCATGGAGAAGAAAGAAACAATATTAATAGAATCATTTTGTTGCTAGTTTAAATAATTAATTATATCTGCTTCATTTTAATCAAACATTTTAACAGCCAAATAATTTGAGAACAAATTTAAAATTTGGTTAAATGACTTTTAGATTAAGAAGATCTAAAGGTCAAGATTAAAGCGTATTAAGATGTGAAAGTAGGGAAATAACCCTAACCCTCTTTCTCTGCTCATGGGTATGTAGTTTGTCAAAATCAGTCTGGAAAGCTGTGAATGAAGCTCACTAAAGACAACCATCCACAGAACTTTCAGATTCTACAACTCACCTCTCAAAGACACACAGAAATGTGTTCTCCATAGGACGTGTAAACAATATGAAGGAACATCTACAAAAGCCAAATATTGTTCATAAAGTATGAATATATGTTTTTTGATATAAATGAGACAACCCAAACATTGATGAACACTGGACTAGATGAGGATTTATTGTACACATTCTTCCAAATGAATACCATAAGCAATGAAGGACAAGAAACTGCAGCCATGCAAGGTACACAGTCAAATCTCTCAAATCCAATGTGGAGCCAAAGAAGCCAAAATACTTAGACCACAAGAGTTGGGTGTGGTTCATGCTGAGCAGTTCACATGTTGGAAGTTAAGTCCCCAGAGTGCTGATGGTAAGATTTGATCGCCCTGTAGGAAGAGGAGCCTCTTGGGAGAAACAGTCACTGGAGCATTTTCCTTATAATTGATGAACATTGTTTTTATGAATTCAAATTAGTTATCCTAAAACAGTTGTTATGAAAACAGCAACCATTGTCCCTCTCTCTCAAGGCCACTTCCTGTCACAGATGTTCCCAGACAATGACATCTGACAATTCCTCACCTGTGTTGGTCCAATGTTACTGACACACCTGCCAACAGTAAGTTCAGTAAATGTCTTTGATTTATAAATTAACTAGCCTCAGGTACTTTGTTGTGTTTCTGTAAAACTGACTAATATATGGACTTAACTATTCTGTTAACACACAAGTTAATAACCCAGGTCATAGCCAATCAGAATAAGTATGACCCTTGAGGAGCGACTTATGGAAATGTTGATTCTTTGCAGAAGTGTCATTTTCATGTTAGTTGTGTTTGTTTTCTGGGTTAATTTTTTAATAAATGTGTAATTATTGCATATATTTATAAGGTACCATACAATGCTTTTATAAATATATATAAAGTCATATATATACACACAAATACTTAAGGCTAAGTTGGGACAAACATATCCAATTTCTCAAACATTTAGCATTTTTTGTGATCAAAACTTTTGAAATCCTTCTTTCCCTTTCTTTGGTCATAACAATTAATTGTTACCTGTAGTCAAACTACTCTGTAGTCTAACAATAGAATTTCTCTACCTGTCTGACTATATCTTAGAACTCATTGATCAAACTTTTTCCATCCTTTCTAGCCATGCTGCTCTCTCTGGGATCTCAGTCAATATGAACTACAGAATATATGAGCTCTTCTTCATTTATGTTAATAATTCATAAATGCTTGACATTAAAAAATCCAAGATTTCAGATTGTATTTGTACCGACATATTTAAGTTACAATTATCAATCTTCTGTATTCTTTCTAGATGCTATTTCTTGGATAACTGCAAAGAGAGAAAAAAATAAAACTGAGACAAATATGATAATCTGTGAAAGACTCCTCTGAATATTGAGCCCTTTGCATTTAAACACACACACACACACACACACACACACACACTCGCACACACAAACACACATATACTTAGATAAATGAAGATTGTGCCTCTTACACTGGAGGGTAATAAAGGAGGGGAATATACTAATTATTTTAGCAGAAAAATCTTTTGTTGGATTTTGCTCAGTATCTACACACTCAGTTTTATTTGGATTAGATTCTATATGAAATAAATAACGGAAATACTCCCTCATTCACACATTGTTTTTGAGTGTGTGGCTTCTGAGTCCAGTCCTGTGTCAGGTTCAGGATGTGCAGTGGGCGGAGGTCTTGTTTTTACACGGAACATAAAGACCTGAATTCTCGCGGGACCTGTGAATTGTTAAGTACGGATTTCAATTGAAGATGTTCTCTCAGCATGACTTGTTGATTGAAGGTCTTGATTCAAGTAGCTGATCAAGACTTTATTTATGGTTTTAGATCATCATACTTAGGAGAAAAATATTTGAATGTGGTATATATTTAAATGATCTTTCTTTGTTTTAGACTTCTGCCTTTATCTCATTCCTTTCCCTTTTCTTTACAGTTCTTTGAAAGAATGTCATTAAAGCAGTAAAAAATAGACTTATTAATTTTAATTCGTTTTATACCTGTGACAGTCATTAAGTAGGCAAATTCATTACTACAATTAGCTGTAGATTTTTCTCATTACCATTGCTTTGAAAAAAATAAATGAACAATTATAATAAAAATCTATTATCAGAATTATCTTTTGTGTAAAAATAATTTTACTGCTCAAAATGATGTCATTTCAAATTGTCAGGATAACTGAATGATGTCAATTCTGAACTTTAAAATTTGATTAATATCAATTAATATTTTTCAACTAAAAACATTTATCTTTCCAAAACTCTGTTGTCTTGAAACTTTTAATTATTTTTAATGCAAAAATATTTTAGGAATCTTTATCGTTTCCTCAAGCAAATTTCTATTCTAGTTGAGGTAGGTTTATAACATGCAATGCTGGACTTTTCTAGGATGTTAGTAGTATCAACTAATTATACTATAACATCAAACCAGCTACACTCATTTAATATATTTTAGTATCCTAAATAATTTAAAATGGAAAAAAAATCAATGCCAATTTAAAAATCTGACATGTTTGGATTTTGTAGTGTTTATCATTAAAATATTAGGGGGTGAATTTTAATTTTTCATCAGGGTATCTGTTGTAATACAGTTCATCAAAGTTCACTGTCATTTTTCTCTGAATTAATTCACGTGTTGTATGAAGAGACATGATGTGTCTTTTCCTCTGGGTTTTCAGAAAATTTTTATGTCTCAGGCCACTGCCATCACCCTAGGTATGGCAATAGCAATAACTTCAGAGCAATGGCCCAGGAAGACGCGGCCAGTTGAATGTGGGTGATGCTCTATTTAAAGCCAACTTGTTAGCTGAGATATTCTTATGAATTTTAGTGGGTAATAATGACTTAATGCAGGATGGACAAGGGCACTGAAGGTAAAAGAATACAAAATACATATGCATCAAAAGGAGAGACGAACCCAGGAAACTTTGTTTAGAGCAATTTGACAAAGAGAACATGTTTAAAACAGGAAAGTAACCAGTACACTGGGGAAAATTATAGTTATGGTTTAAAACAGTTGGTCAGGGAGGAAATACTAAAAATATATAAGCATATTTATGATGTGAAAAAAGTGGTATCTCTAGAAGTCATTTAACAAAATAAAGTAGTAAGGGAAGCCATGAGCAGAAAGGAAACTTTCAAACATGTGCTTATTGCAAGTACTGTAGTTTACAGTAAAGGTGACTTAAAATGCCTTTGCTGATATTCGTGTTCAAACAATGAAAGATAGAATAGTGAAAATACAATGCAAGATATGTAAAATAGCACATTCTATTGATTTATATATGTCAGAAAAAAATTTTAAATATTGCAAGAAGTAGGCCAAAAAATTACACCATTGAGCAGAGGATAAATATATTTCAAAATAGCTGAGAAATATTAGAATTCTTACACTTTGCTAGAATTTTACCATCATACTATCATTGTAGTTTATGTTTAATAAAAATTTCAACTCCATATAACTGTTCTGTGTTAATATTATAAATAAGATATTACTTTAGTGTGCAAGCTATAATGGAAATACATAAACCAAGATGCCAAATACAACATTTAAGATATATATCATATTATATATTAGTATGTGTTATAATATATATTATAATATGTATTATATATATATATACTAATATATATATATATATATATATATATATATATATATATATATACACATTAGTGCAGGGCTGAGGATTTTGCTCAGCAGTTCTCATGCCTGCCTTGCGGAGTTCAATCCCCGGTAACCACATACCACAATGCCAACTGTGGTGACTAATGGTTACCAGCAATCAGTACCACGTATCACAATGCTGGGTGTGGTGACTCACACTTTGAATCCTAGCACTCGGGAGGCAAAGACAGGAGGATTGCTGAATCTGAGGCTGAGTTCAGGACCAGCATGAACTACCTTGTGGAAGTTTGTCTCTTTAAATTTAATTTCCTTACCTATGAATTGGTATTTATTTATTAGATTGTATCCTCTACTTAGTCTAACTGTGAAAGTTGAGTAGTCATACCCAACAGGGTCTTATAAATCTGCTTTTTCAAGTCACTGTCTTCCATTCTATTCATTTTCCCAATTGTTTCTTTTATAGAAAATGTATATCATAACCTTCCTATCTTCAACAGAAGTTTATTCATGATTAAAGAGAGGAAGAAATCTCAAGAATTTCAATCTACATATTCTTTAAATTAATGCAAATTTAAGCAAGGAAATATTGGGAATTAGATTGTCTTAGTAATATGTTCTTAAAGATGGAAGAACAAGATAATTTTATCATTGTTAGTTTTCCTGTATGATTTTTCTAGTTGATCACAAAGAAAGTAGTAAATATGGTGAGCCAACACGTGTTCAGAATGCTTCAGGAATACATAATAGGAAGCATCCATCGATGTCAATGATATGGGCTCTTTCTTTTGGGGAGCACAAATAGATCACACCATGCAGCATTTTATTAAAATTTTGCCTTTATTAGAATTTTTTTGTATTTCTTTTTCTACTATCTATGCTGTGAGCTGATTGCCTGTGTTCTCTTCACTAACTCTGGACCTTTTCACGGGTCCCTTGACAAAGGACTGAGCTCACAATTTCCACTCTGACTCCTGATATTATCTTTTCCTTCAAATACACCATTTGTCTTAACAGTAAGCAAACTTAGCTAGAGAAATATTCCTTGTGGGACTGTGGTTTGTCTTTTGGATTGTCTAAAAGAGCAAAATTTAAGTTTGCTTTTCAAAGTAAGCATGGATGTTTGCCTTCGATGAACAACTTTAGAATATACCTCTTCATTTCAGGTGGGAAATACATCACAGTGATGACAGTTTGAGAGTAAGCACCATTTAGTTCATGTGCAAATGTTTTGAAAATCTTTGTTTATTCATATCAGTTTGATATAAAGGAGAATGCTGTTCAAAAAATGCTCAGAAAACATTCTATGTATGTTTTGAGTGAAGAAGACACGGATTTCCCAAACAAATCCTCTGTCAATCAAACCCTTTCTTTTTTTCATAAGATACAAAACATAGGCCTCACAAAAACTTGGATTCAATCCCAAGCAGCACAGAAGAACAGAAAAAATGAAAAATAAAATTAAAAGAGGAAGAAACAAAGCAGAAAAGAGAGTGTCAGCAGTTGAGCAAGGTTTTTCTTTCATAAACTACTTGCACTAGTTACCATCAGGTTTATGTAGGAAAAAAAATATATATGTATATGTATATATATTCCAGAGAAAGAGGTATTTGAAGCTTCACTGAAAACCAATTATAAAGATTGTTCTTTATCCAAGACATTCAATAACTGTTAGTCTAATGCAAGATTATCTTGTGAGAAAGACAGAAGTCACATTTGGACTATGATGAAATGTTATGGCATAGTAGTAAACTAGGCAATATTTAAATAAAGTAATGTGTTGCATTAAAATCATCTTTTTCTCTGAACCTGTAATTTAGTATTCCTCTGTACTTTTCCCTCTACTTTTAAACCATTCAGATTTTTTGCTATTCTGACTATAATTAAGGAATTTACTCATATTTATTTAAATATAGGTGCATAATTATTCCACTTCTGCCAGTGTCCAGGCAAATTTTATTTTATTTATTTATTTTTTATTTTTTGAGACAGGGTCTCGCTTTGTGGTTCAGGCTGGCCCTGAGCTCAGCCTCAAACTCACATCACAGCAATCCTCCTGCCTCTGCCTCCCGAGTGCTGGGATTACAGGTGTGAGCCTCCACGCCCGGCACTGTGGTATGTGGTACTGGTTGCTGCTGGGGTGAGTCTCCATGCCAGGGGAGTTACCGGGGATCAAACCTGGGCCCTTGCACTTGCAAGACAGGTGCCAGAACCACTGAGCTATATCCCTGGCCCCTCTAGGCAAATTTTAAATAATATCTTATCTACACTATCACTGGGAAGTAATATTTATGTAGTTTTAAAGATATTTTATTTGAAGTTCAATGAATAAGAACAGAATTGGTGAACATTAATAAGGTAGTGGTAAAAGACAGGTTATCAAATTTTCATGAAAAATTTAAAACAATTAAAAGACTGATTCATTAAATGTCAGAATTGGTTATAATTATGTGAAGTACACATGAAGCAGTTTTAAAAAAATTAAATTAACTATTTTTCTAATATGTGATTAACTCATAACTAATGAGTGTGACATAACTTTCAAAATGTAAAACAGAAAAATACTATGGTTTAGACTCATAATATCACCTCCACATTCTCATATGTTCAAAGATGCACCTTTGGGGGTGTTTCTGGATAATGGGAAGTACTACACTCTCTGGTAAGTTGATTTATCAGTGAGATCCTAGCTAAATGTTCCATTAGGAGATGGGACCAGGGTAGAAGTGGATGACTAGGGATGCTAGCTGAACTCTCTGAAATAGTGAACCAAAATAAGCTTTGTCTCTTTTAGTTTGAGGGTATAGGGTACCTTTTTTTCCCAGTAAATGGTAAGTAACAGATACAGAAAATTAGTACTGCAGAAGTAGTGTCATTGGAATTACTGTATCCAACCACATAGTTGAGAAGATTTTGGAACCGGTTTGAAGGAGAGTTTTGGAAAGCACTGAACATGTGATCTAGAAAAGCCATATGATGCTGTAAGATCCTGCAGAGAAATTCTAGTTAAAGTGTAAAAGAAAAATGTGGACAGTAAAGGCCAGGCTCTAAAGTTCTCAATTCATTGAAAAAGCTATTTTGGGAGTTGCACTCAGAGACACACTTATATTAGGGCAAAACAAAGTCTGTATTTTGCCCATGACATGAGACTTTGCAGGATATTTGAGTTTAAGATCTGTGAACTATTTTAGCTGAGAAAATTTCAAGGCAGTTCAACTCTCAGACTGTAATGAGTACTGTCTGCTATTTTCTGCCAAATTTATAGTAAGAACTGGAGAGAAATGTTTCACATTTGACAATACTGAATACTACAAATTTTAAATAAATTTTATAATTTACATGCTAAGTAATCAGTTTATTTTGATTTAATATTTTTATAAATACTGTTAAAAGCCACAACAGAGACAGATACTGTTTGCAAACAGTTATCCCAAGATCCACTGTCTCTTCTGGATTTCACAAATAATAATTGATCAAGAATTTCCATGCCCGGGCAGGGGATATAGCTCAGTGGTTCCGGCGCCTGTCTTGCAAGCGCAAGGACCCGGGTTCAATCCCCGGTAACCACATAACAATACTGGGTGTGGAGACTCACCCCAGTGGCAACCAATACCACATACCAGTGCCGGGCATGGTGGCTCACGCCTGTAATCCCAGCACTCGGGAGGCAGAGGCAGGAGGATTGCTGTGATGTGAGTTTGAGGCTGAGCTCAGGGCCAGCCTGAACCACAAAGCGAGACCCTGTCTCAAAAAACCTTAAAAAAAAAAAAAAAAATTTCCATGCCTGGTTTCAATCGAGGCTGTCTTCTTGATTTTGAAATGTTATTGAGGACATTGATATTGCAATAAAAGAGGAATTAGGCTTATCAACCTCACTTAGTGGATTAGTGGGAAGTTGGAAGAAGTTTCATGAGAGGAGAGCTTATACTCCCAGCCCCTCTGAGTAGGTTTTGTAAGGAAGTCTCCAATTGCTAGCAAGAAATACTTGCCTCTCACTGGTCCAGCACCAGCTTCCCTCTCACCATCCTGAAAGGCTATTGGTTATTTTCTTACCCATGTGAAGCTAGACTGTCTCCTAACTGGATTTACTCACACTAGTCTCTGGCCTTCCTTAATGGCTTATCTGCACAGATGATGCTCCTACATTCACATATCTCATGTCTTCCGTTCTCCCGTTTCCTCTGTGCTAGAAGATTCCTTATGGTTTTAGTCATCACATTGCTATCAACAACCACTTAATGTTGGGTGCACTTAGCTTATTTGGTTAGTTTTCCCTGTATCCTAATGAAACTATTCGCAATTGGTAACAATAATTCTTACTTACACTAATGGTAGACAGTTCAGGAACAGTGTAACTATAAATTTCTTGAGAGAAAAGAAGGAAAAGAAAGTGCACCACACCTGGTTTGAGTTATCTGAGCAATTGCTAAGAGGTTTGTCCAAGTATGAGGTGATGCTCTTCTCAAGAGAACAGTACAGCAAACCCTCAGAAAGTCTCAGTTCATAGTTCATAGGATCATTGGTTTGCAGATTTTTCCTTAGGATCTAAATGATATTTGTTAGGAGAAATCCCTGTAATTACATAAAAACTGCAAATATCCCCTGCAATGGTTTTTTGGTGAGAGGTTTACACATAGTCAATTTGAGGTTGTTATTCAGTTCTCCTTCCTGCTGATTGGCTGCTGCCCATTCAGATATACTGGCATTTCTACACCTTACTAGGATTCTGTACTATCTACAGGTATTTCCAGTATCTTCAGGTTTTGTTCTTCTTAATGAGAAGAAATCCCTAAGGTGATACCAAAACACCCTGCACCTTCTAAGGCTTTATTAATACAGAACTTTACTAAATTATGTTATGTAGCTGAAAGAGACATAGTATGGTTAGGGTTTAAACTATAAAGATAGGCATTTTTCTGATGATATCTGAAGTTCACAGTTTTTCACAATTCATGAGTGTTCTGGGAATGGAATCCCTGCAAATTTTGGGAAATCATTGTGTTACCTAAGGACACTTAGGTATACTCCAATAGAAGGATGGAATACTCTAGTACCTTCTATGTAATTATAATGGATTGATTTTTTAAAGGTCTTTAAAAGACATAATAGCTGTACATGAATTATACCATTAAATTGCTTCTCAAGGAAGCTTTCCATTCACACAGATGCTTTTAAATTAGGAAGTTTTTTTATCTGCAAAATTGATTGCAAAATATTCAATATTGAGGACACCTGAGCAGCAGCCAGAGTCGGAGCTGGAGGCTGAGTATTAATGATCTTGAAGTCTTTTTGAATGGAATCTCACACTTAGGCTTCTGTTCTCTGTGTTTACTTCTTTCACAGGCCAATGAAACTGGCAAGACTGTTGTAATTAGAAATTACAATTTAGAGCTCAGGCAGAGTGCGATGTTTAAATGGAGACCCACCTAGGCAGCAGGCAGGCCTTCTGGCAGTCTGTTCTATTGTGTTTTTCTTCATGATTGCCTAATGTAATTGCATGTTTAAAATCTTAAACATTTTTAAAATTGAAAGAACTCAAGAGAGAAATGTTTTTCTTTTATGGGGCCTCAGTATCTTCAAAAGAAAAGCAAAACTCTCCTGCCAAAGGGAAATGTTTTTGTCATATTTTAGTTTTATCGTTACATGTGGGTGGGAGAATGGAAGAAGACCAATGTGTTCCTTGCTGTCATATTTTCTTTTTTATGTCTTTGTTTTAAATGCTGTCATTGAGTTCAGGGGCCAGGAGAGGGAGATGTTAATATGAAGATCATAACGTATCTTTCTGAGAGCTTCCTTCTGTTTTGGTTCAGCATGTACCAGGTAGGCAGGGAGAATTGCTGAGAAAGCCACACAACAGAGGGCTGTAAAAGTCAGGAATTTTTGTTTTTAGTGATAATCTTATAACAAATGGGAGCCAGGTGTGTACTATTTGAGTTGGCTGCCTTTCAGGGTTTTTATTTATTTTTCTTTAGGTATGCAACAGCCCAGCAAGCTAAAATGAAAATGTAATCTCGTAGTACCTATTTTGAGCAGTGTTGAGTAGTCACCAGTTATAAGGAAGCTATGAATAAAAGTGGAGGCCTTTGGAATAGCTCACGAATTGTGGAACCTCCCCAGATCTAAGTCGTTCCTCATTAATTATTCGGGGTGTTTGACATCAGCCTCTTTGTCGGTCTGAGGTCGCCCATGTGGCCTCAGCTCCTTTTCAATATGCAGCTTCGTGGGTCCCCACCCCCACTGCAACATGCACAGATTTTACAGCCAAATGGGTGGCTCTCTTCTTAATTTAATTGGCAAATAAAAATTGTATGTATCGATAGGATATAATCAGATGATTTGGTATTAGGTGAATAATGTGAAATGATTAAATTAATATAACATATGTCACCTCATGTACTTGTTTCTTGTACTGACAGAAGTTTGAACTTATTCTCCTAGCAGTTTTAAAGTACCCAGTGCCTTAAGTAGTCATGAGGCCTGTAATGGATGCCAAATTTATTCTTCTTGTCTAATTTAAACTTTGGGCCCTTGGGCCAGCTTCTCTGATTCCTCATGTCCACTCCCTCCTCCCGCCTCCACTAATGACATTCTATTATCTACTCCTATGAATTCTATTCTTGAAGTTTCTATCTATGAGGTTAAACAAGTTCTGTATTGCTGTCCCTGCTTTATTTCATTTGACACAATGGCTTCAAGGTCCATCTATGTTGTTGCAAATGGCAAGATTTTCTATTCTGTTGAAGACCTGACAGCCGTCGCTGTGCGCCTGTGTGTGTCGGTACATGCCTCCCTTGGCGAACACTTGGGATGACTCCCTTTCTTGGCTACTGTGAGTCAGCCAGTGCGCATGGGAGAGGAAATGACTGTAGGCCATCTTGGTTTCAGTTCCTCTGTATAAACATGCAGAAGTGCGATCGTTAGGTCTTATCATGGCTCCTCTCCTTCTTTCGCTACTCAATCTTTGTCCCACTTCATTGGTAAAATTGAAATTAGCAATAGCTCTTCTCCTTCTTTGCTCACTCAGCTCTTTTCTTCCCCATAAACCATTTGCTTCCATTTCAAAATATGAGAAGTGAGTGACACAAAAATTTTCAAATAAGCAAGGTTAAATCTATACCTATACCAAATTCTAATATTGTAGATTAAAATATCAAAATCTGTAGAGGTCTTATCTGACAAGAAACTATTCCCCTATGTCTCTGTTAAGGTCCACCTTAAACAAAATAAAGTTTGTTATAGCACTGACACTACCCATGTCCTTCACGTAGGGCAACTGCACTGACAGTTATTTTAGAGACAGGACAGTTTGATAAGAACATCACAGCACCTGATCCATCGTGGTTGGGTCACACCACTGTCCTGGAAGCAACCACTCTGAGAACACCTGTAGCCTGTCACCCACACAGCCTGGAGGCGGGTGTTTTCATATGCTCTGGTAGCTGAAATGATAAGTCCAGACCCACTACTTTTAGAGCCATTGTGAGAGCATAAGGAACATTCCTTGCCAAAGGGAGGTGACTCATGAAAGACAGAGCTCATGTGCAGGAGTGAGTCGCACTGGGCATTGTGCCTAGATGGTGCCAAATGGTAGCAGTCTGAAGAAGCATCAGTGCCATGGAGATTCTAAATTATGAGATGTTTGGACTCTTTTTGATAATCAAATTATATGTTCCGTACATATCACATACGTCCTAAACAACTATCTTTTTGTTAAAAAATGAAATAATAAAATTTGATAGCCTTTGGATGAACTTTCATTAGCTTTTAAATTATCTCATTGAATATCTAATGTTAGTGCATCTTTAAGATTTGTTTTGAATATGAGTCATTTTAAGATGTTGTAGAATTAGGCATTTGTGAACTAGAATAATTGCATGGGAAATTAGAGAAAAGTAATGTCCAAACATTTTAACAGTCTTATTTGGACTGTCCTGAGGGATGATGATGATGATGACAATGAATAACTGAAATCTGCGTTGATTTTGTCTTATTGAGTGAAAAAAAGTAAGTTTGAATTGTTTTTGAATTATCCATAAGTACATCCAAGCAGTACTTGCCCACTTTTCTGTAGCAAATCTCCTTTCTTTATACTCTTGACCTATGTTCTTTCTTTGTTTTGCTGTTATTGACACAGAATGAACTAAAAGGGTAAAGGACATGATTTAAGAGCAAGTCCACAGCTGAAGAGGTGAAATCTTTGGTTTCCTTCTCAGAAGACTCACTGGGAACCATAAAACATGTAATCATGGGCATTTTCCTTCTGGGTGTGATATGTATTGTCTGACAATTTTTTAAAAATCAATGGTTTTCTTTACAAAAGTTAAGAAGAAGAAGGAAAAAGAACAAAGAAAAGGCTTTCTGAGGACCAGCAATGACTCGAGGGTCAAAACAGCTTCCTGGTTTGCATGCCTGGCTATTTGTTCTCTAATAACAAACAGTAGTTCAAGTAATGATGCTGCGGTTGTTTGTGTACCGTGGATGGAGCCCCGAGGATCCGGCCACATCTACCACTGTGTTGCTGAGATCACCTGGAGGAGAAATAAAGAATTTTAAACACAACATTGTAAACCACTCGTCTGCCACTCTCTCACTCCACCTATAGGTCTTCGATATGACTTTCCACTTTTTAGAAAAGGAAAAGTTCATCACAATCATGGGCAACATTTAGAGCCCTAGTTTGCCTTCGTCCTACACCATGTCCATTTAACAAAAATGTAGGAGAACCAGCAGCATTCAGTGAGAAAGTTGCTTGTACAATATACTGAGCAAAAATGTTTTTGTCTTAATGGCCAAATCTAGTTTGTTCTATCAGTAAATCACCCAGGAAGATGCTAAAGTGTGTGTGTGTGTGTGTGTGTATCCCTAAGTATACATTTACAGATTAAAACAGCAAGAAACATATATGTCAGCAAAATTTAAGTAAGGCAAACTGATTTGAACATGTGAACGTATGGATCGGGTGGGAACGTGGTTCTCCCAGGTCAGGCGTGTAGCACTCACATCTTGAGTTCTGAATAATGGGCTGTAGTCTGGAGCTGGGAAGACACAAGGTGGGCCTGGTGAGACTGTCAGGCCCAGAAATGAAGGACGTGCTTCCTACAGCAGCACTCACAGTGAGGGGCTACGTCAGCCAATGGAAGTGATTTCCTTGACTTTTTTTTTCTTTTTTCAGGGATCACATAAAAGTCCCTTTATTTTTTCCAATCTTTCCAGCAGCCCAAATTGTCAACTTTTATTTCATTTCTGTAAACTAGAGGTTAATTAATTTTGATCAAAATTGGAGAGTTTGCAGTAAGGCAATTGTTTGTTTGAAATTTTTTCATAAAGGTAAATACTCACTGAAGTAGCAGCCACTTAACATCACTTAACTGCACCATAGTTGGCACTAAAAGCCACGGACTTACAGAACATAATGTGTCCACATATGTAGATGTGGAAAGTCGAATCCAGGGTGAGAGAAGCAGAGTACAAATTCTGATACTTTGAAAGAGTCTATTATTAAACCTAAGCCATTACAGACACATGCACTAAAGGACTCAGACACTGTGCTGGAATCCATCAGCACCAAACATAAATACCCACTATTTTATTAGCACATGTTTGCGATGCATAATGTTTCCATTGCTTGTGTGGAGATGGTAGATGATGTAATGCATCTTCAGTTCTTTTTTCATCACCTTTGCCTGTCTTTCCTTCTTCCCTCCTTTCATCTCTTGATACCATTTGAGAAAGATCTCTACTCCTATTATCTAGCATTTTTGAAGTGAAGAAATATAATATTTGGGGGCAGTTTCTCCATTTCAAAAGTAACCCACAAGAATATTAGTTTTATTTAGAGAGAGAAAGAGGGGATAGAGAGAGAGACTGGAGGACAAAGAGATGACATTGAAGGTGTCAGGGAATTTTAAAAAATGACTTGAAACACTAAATAGGTTGTGAATGGTTGAGACTCTCTGTGTTTAGGCATCCCCCAAAGCCTCCCGCATGGTATCTGGGAGTCCGGGGAGGTGGCTGGATGGAAGGTGTGTGATGCTGAGATCAAGGATGTGTGGTCATTTAATCAGTACACTGGTTGAGCACAGCTCTGGGTGTGGATAATGGGAAGCCCCGCCCCCCATTGTGGTCAGTGCCCCACAAAAGGCAGGTAACCTGAAGGGATGAAAGGAGAGCAGGCCTGCTGCTCCTGCGGGCACTTGCTGCTGCCAATCAGTCCTGTAGAGGATTATTCCCCCTCTACAGTGTCCCTTGGCATGTCATCCTGCCTTGACGCTAGCTGACCATGGAGTGAAACCTCTACAAACTGTAAGGTCCATAAATTTTTCCTTCTTTAACTTGGGGTGTTGGGAAAAGTGACTCTACATCTTTGTGTTCTAATATCACAGGAGGGAAGGGGATTGTGCTCCTGGAGATATACTGTCATTGTTTGACACACACACACAGATGAAAGATTTTTTTTGGAATAATACAATAAGTATCAAATAAAGTAGGAAAAAGTACTGTTTCCATTTTTAATTTTTATGCAAATTAAGTAGTCCTTAATTTATGGAAATAGTGTGAGTGGTATTTTAAGTGATATGCAGCTTCTTAGTTCTCCTTATCCCATGTGAATCTGTTTCTAGTAACACATTAGCTTTTTTTATTGTACGAAACACTTAGATATGAACTTGTTTAAATAGAATACAAAGATTAAAAAATAATCTTTTTTAGGATGGAAGGGAATGAAGTATCATTATTTAGCCAAGTAGTTCATCCTTATTTTTGTGAAGAAACTCAAACTAAATGCTTAAATAAATCTCATGAAAGATATTACATAAAGACCACAAACATCAATCTTGGAAGTTACTTTAACACTTGGCAAACTTGTTACATTAAGGCCTTTCAAACACCCAATAAAGATCCTCCTTCTCCATTAGTACATCCATAGATACCAGTACTTGGATGGACTAAATAAAATGAATCACAATGCAAGAATTAAATTGCTTTTTAAAGACATGTGTTTAAAATTATTGGGAAGAAATCTAGAAAAGTGGTGTATGTTAAGACCAAAACACCTAAAAATGAATCAGTGCATTGTAGAACCTATAATAAAATTAAAAATCTTTGCAGTTAAAACAGAAATATTATTTTAACTTATATGAACTTATTTTTTTTTCATATTAGGATGCCAATTTGGCTCAGCTAGTAATATTTCTTCTTTATTTCAATTAATAATTTCACCAGTAAATAATTGCCATTTTATATGCACTGAAAAGAGCAATGACCAATGTCCTCTTGACATATCTGGTAAAGACATTTGTGATTATTGTCATCCTCCTTTGAACAGAAAGATAACGGGGAAGAAAAATTGTTTAGATCATACAATCCCAAGAATGACTTCAGCTATTTTAAAGGAAGAATTCCATTAGTTCTCTGTGTAAAATGTTGTGCTTAGAAGGCTTCTAATTCATCTATGTAAAGTCAAAGGCAAACTAGGGTCATGGAAGCAGTTGCACGTGAAGAATTTGAAAATAAAACCAAGGAATTAAAGTTCAATGAAACTAAATGATTTATCTAAACAAAATAATATGAAACCCAAATCCCATGCCAGGATTTCTGATTCCTTAACTGCTGTCTGAATCAATCTCAACCTCTAAAGATGACTTCAAATGGATTTAAGTTGAGTGATAAGTGCAGAACTCCAATTTTTTTATGAAAATCAAGGTGGTATGAGAGTGTGCTTATTAAAGGAAAATGTGCAAGTCTCCATTCAGTGAAAATCGAGCAGAATGTAAGCAGAAGGGCAGAGAGTGGGAGAAGGAGGTGAAGCAACATGCTCAGAATTCCAAGGAAGTTACGGCGACCTGTTCCCGAGATGAGTCATCTTAGTTGTTTGCAAAACACCAGGAGAATTTTCCAAATACAGATTTGCCTCTGAGCTTCACGATGCTTTCAGAGCAGATCATTCTGCTCTCGACTTGTAGTGGATGACCTCACAGAGCCAGCGACCCAGAGCTCTGAAATGTCATATGCTTATGATTTTATTAAAACTTCTTCAGAGTGCAATAGAAATCAGTTATTCTATGGTAACAAAGTAACCCAATTTTAGGAATGTCAAATGTGTTTAAAATGATTCAAATTTTGTTTATATTATAATTTAAATAGATCATTGAGTAAATATACATGTGATTTTTTCCCCTGAATTATGTAGATTATTTTCTTTTCCAATTTTTATTTTGTGCTAGTACATGTTTATAACACATAATGACTACACTCCTTGTGGGGAACTGTCACATATACATAACATATCTGTGTTTTTTCTTCATCTTATTCCTTTTCTCCTTCCCTGTTGCTACCATTTGCTGGTTCCTTCAGCATTTGTAAAATATCTACCACTCTATTTCCTATCATCAATCTCCATTTTGCTTTTTATTTATGCTTTGGGTTTCTCCTATCAAAGAAGCCAGGTAATATTTAAACTGTGTGTCTTACTTATTTCACTTAACGTTATACTCTCTTTCCTACAGCATTTCACTCTCCCTTCCTATTGAAATGTTTCTGAGGAAAGCAGGAGTTATTCTACTGCCTGAGGAAATGCAGAGGCACGTGTAATTAATACACCTTTAAATGTACAAATTGTATCTCTCAAGTCTCTCTCCTTGTGTCTCAGGTTTGGGAGTGTAAGGCTGCCTGAACAACGACAGTATCCACATCTTCATTTGTCCTGAAGAAACAGAGACTCTGAGGTTAATTTCCCTTAGTGGATATTCACAGAGCTAGCAAGGAGCCAAACCAAGACTCATTTAATCCCGTACTGAAAGAAAAACCACAGTATTAGCCAGGTTGAAATGCTGAAATCCTACTCCTAAGGATACTATTCATATGTTGGCAACTGCTATTATGAGCAATTCAGATGTCTGAGATAGGAGGCAGCATTTCTCACTTAAAAGATGTTTGAAACTTTCAGTCCATGGACTTTCCTAGTCCATTTCAATACTGCATTCTCTGCTGTGTTTTTGTAGCATCCTCCCTTCTCCCCTCTGCCCAGGTAGTGAGCAGCTTCCTCGTATCAATCCCAGAGCCATCCTTAATGATTACAGAGCCACGCTTCACACAGTGAACTCGACTGTGAGGATCTGGTCACATATATTTCCTTGATTTTAAACAAATGAATTCCTAAAGGTAAAGCACTGAGACTCGATCAGATTTGTATTTCTAACATTGGTGATGTGCCTTGGTTATGATAAATTGGATGATAGAAAACGGAGTTTAAATTGATAAATTCACATTAGAATTTTATGAAGATTATAAAGCAGTAATTAAAAAAGTAAAAAAAAGTAATTGTAGTGTTTACATCAAGAGCATAAGAAGAAAAAGTATAATTGAATAAGATGAAGGAAAAAACAAAGCAAAACAAGGTAATAAGCAAGACAGATGTTGTAGTGGTCTAGTCATGTCTGTGTAGTCAGAACATGTGTTGAGTCATCAGAAAACGTGAATCAAAATCCTGGAATCCAGGCCCAAGATGGAGGCTACTTCCAGGACCCTGGCTGTGAGATGTGCGGTCCGTCCCTTAGTCTGCTCTGCACAGAGCAGACATCACTCTATCAAGCGCAGTCAAACAGAATGAAGTAGAATAGCAGTTCCAATAGACAAATCAGAGCAAAGAACTGAAAAACTTATCACTAGAAGAAACTTTAAAAAAATTTAATAAACTTTCAACCACCATCACACAGCCAGCCCTGACACTGGAAAGCTGAAATCCTGAGACTGGCAGACGTAGGAAGGAATAAAGGAGAGAGTAAATTGTTCCTGATGTTTACTAGTATTTTAAGACTGCCCACTTCTTTGATATTTTGAATTTTTAAAATTCGTTTTTATTTATTTATTTACTTATTTTTAGACAGGCTCTTACTTTGTAGTTCAGGCTGGTCCTGAGCTCAGCCTCAGACTCATCAGTCTTCCTGCCTCTGCCTCCCGAGAGCTGGGAATACAGGCGTGAGCCACCATGCCCAGCATTGGTAAGTGGTTACTGGGGATCGAACCTGAAACCTTGTGCTTGCAAGCCAGGTGCTGGAACCACTCAGCTAAATCCCCTGCCCTTGGATAGTTTGATGTTTAAGATTAATAAACACACAGAAATGTGAAACCTTTATAGTTCAGAGACTATGGAGGTGACTGTGGTCATTAATACTATGACTGTAGCACTATACTGCTCCTGTAGCTGTAAACTACGGAGCCCTCAATAAGGAACTTCAAAATGCCTAAACCCAATTAAAATATTGAAAATGCTAGCGTCACCTCTGCTCTAGTGAAGCACAGTGATTAATCTGTCTCATTCTGTTGATAACTAAATATTTTTTACTCATTTGCTTTACATGAACTTAATTTTCCTGTAAGCTGATGGGTTTCTGTATATGCACACATCAGTTATTAAGTTTTTCTATCTGAAACTTAAATATATCTAGTATCTAAACTATATAAAATATGTGTATATAAATGATTGAATAGTAAAAAGGTGTTTCATGTGTTTATTATATAATACTAATTTAAAAATATTTTGTGAAGATAAAATATTATTTGCTTTATGACTGAAATAGTGTTCTGATTACAGGATACTTTAGAATCATGTTACTGCGATGTATACATACACAGATGGTTTTACCACGTTCAAAGAGCAGAATTTGTAAAACACTAAACCATCTTTGGAAATGTTTGAGTTTTTATAGTGAAACGGAATGACCCGCATGATGGAGTGACTGATTCTATAAACATACTAATCACATAGTGCAGAAATTAATCACTATATTGTCTGTTTCTCTATTATGAGTCCTGAAGAGTTTGTATCGCATCATTTTACTACAATAATTATTTCATTTCAGACGTGCAAAGCAATTGGTATATGCGGCATAGGAAGACTAGATAACAGGCAACCGAAGTGTGCAGTGGGTCACAACGAGAGATCTGGACCCCAAATGTTTTGATTGGTGCCTATGGATTTTTCCTGTGGTTATAGGAAGTGGTGGTACAAGGTTGGCTAAGCAGATACATAAAAACGGTTGTGTTTCAGAAAGCAAAGCCCTGTTTTAGAAGAGATGGAAGATAAGAAGAAAAGAGTCCTTAAAGAGGCAATTAAATAAGTCAGGAGGATTCTGTTTGAAAATGGGAAGAGTCGAGATAAAGAACATTTATTCCAAAAGGAAAAAAAAAAAAAAAGATACTGGAGAAGTGTAAGTAAAAACAGTTTCCAGGAACAAGAAGAAAAGTCTGGACTGTGATTAAGTGGACTTTGCTCCAGAAACGCAGCGACGGTGCAAGACTAGGACTCTGGTGGGACGACAGTATTAGTACATGAGCACTTGCCCCGCCTCTGCACAGAATGTGCCTCCACCTGCCCCCTCTAGCACCTCTGCGATCGCCAGCGCCATCTTGTCACTCTGGTCTCTGCACTTGTACAACCCTAGAGAGAGGCCATGCGCACGCCCCCTAGAGGGAGCACTTAGCATCCTTCTCTATCAAGGCCTTACCTCTGTTTTTCCCTATCTTATATTAATTACTGCTTTGCCCTCTTTTAACAAGGACTGTGTTCCAAGCGTTCAAAACAAACATGGTACAGAGTAAGTGACAAACTAGTTTTCAGTTCCAAATGTGCTTACCCTCAGAATGTTACAAGTTCAACACTTATTTTTAAAGTACATAGAGATGAGCATTTTATATATCATGACTTTAAAAGTCCTTCTGAAATGCAATGAAGCAGCATAAGAATTGTTCTTACTAAAATTAAAAACAAGATTAACAGTGTACTTTGTTCTAATTCTCATTTTCCACTTCTGGAGTATTAGCCACTCTGACCAAGAAAGGAAAAAAGGAACATGTTTATATTGCAATGGCAATTCATCTGGATAATCCAAGAATAAACAGTCAGAATCTACTACAATCAATATCAAAACTTGAAATTATTAGTAGGAAAACTTTCCTTATGTACAGAGAATAACCAACTCAAACACAAAGTGAATTAAGACTCCATTTTAAAATAAAGCTTATAAAGAATGGAGTTAAAGTACTTATGATCTATACAAAATATTTTAAGCTACAAGAATGTCTCTAAAAATAGAGAAAATAAATGTAAAGTCATGCCAAGATCTTAGAAAGATGAATCTTATAGAAATGAACTACATTTAAATTAACCTAAAAATTTAAGCATAAAGCAATAAAAGTCCTAAAATATGTTTCTAAAACTAACAGAGTGAAAAGAGTAGAAAAATATCTATTCTTTCAGAACAGGAAAGAGATTAGTAGAGACAAATCCTATTAGACAGTGAAATATATGGATACCATCTTCCCCTTTACCTTACACACACTGTCCAGGTAATACAGTCATGATTTCAAATTCTATAAATATATCTCTTCTTTACATTTACTAAATAAAATACTTCACTGAACTCTGGATTTACACACCTAATTTTCCATTTAACACACACATAGCTATATATTAACTATCCCCAAAGTGAGCTCCTAATGTTTATCCACCCCAGAATCTAGTATTTCCACCATCTTTCCCATCAGAAATAATGGCAAAACACACTCTTGGTTTTGTTCTGTCTATGATATTCTGAGTTATTTTTCATACTGTGCTCTCCCTTTTATATCCAATCTCTTATCAGAAAGATTATCAGAAAGCAATAATCAGATGACTTTATACCATCCCTACTACCAACCATCCTGTTCAAAGCTACTATCACATCTTTCCTGAATGATTACAGTTGCTACCATTAATTACACTTGCCATAATTACACTCTTCTTGTCATTTCTATGACTCTCTTAGCAAAAGGATCTGTGTTTTTTATACAAAACTCACCATTATCACCTATTATGAATACATTGACCCAGTGATCTTTCTCTGGGAAGTAGTGAACTTAATATAAAATTGATGTTGGGATGAACTGGGAAGAAGATAAGATGTCTTTGGAAAGTGTAACTTTGGAGTAAGAGGCTGAAAGACAGTCTGTGTGGAATATTTTTGCTTGAAATTGGCAAGGCGCAGCAGAATTCTAGGCCAGTGGCAAATTGGTTGACTTTCTAGTAAACGTGAAGAGAAACAGACAAGCCTTTGGCCTTGTGACGTTAACAAGCTAGCCACATCTGGAATCCAAATGGCAAATGATAAATTTAAAAAATGTCACAGGAAAAGGAAAATTTCAGAATAAGAGTGTGATTTTAAGTACAATTTTTAAACTATAGGAATCAAAGGCAAAACTCAAATCAAGGTTATGACATTTCAGTTGTTGGCGAAGAAAATTTCAGAGTGCAGCTATCATTATGTCTAGAGAGACAAGAAACTGTAACAGTGGGGGATAATAAGAAAACAATGAGCTTAATAAAATTAATATTGTATTGAACGTAAATTGATAAGATGTCTCTACACTGCTGATGAAATTCTATACCACAGAAATAAGTTATGATTTTCAAAAAGTGACTGACGTTTTGAGATTTAAACCACTGTGTAGTGGCAACCTCAGCTTTCCACGAAGGGTTCCTTTGAAGTCTACGTCGAAGATGCAAAGAAGAAAGAAGTCTGGCTTCCAAAGAAGCCAGACTTGCAATATTCATCTTTAATGAAGCCAAGGACATAGCTTCATCGTGACAGAAACTGGAGCTATGGAAAATATTGGGCAAAAAGTTTTTTTCTAGAGAGCAAAACTAAAGCCTTCAAAAGCTTGTCCTTGTGGTGACTTTCACCCTGTCCTTTCTCCCTCTCATGGTGAGAAGCATTTGCCACAATGAACCTGCCCTGTCCCACCGCTTCTACCACATGTGGTGACATACACACGCTTTCTTTAGTGTTAAACGTTGTCACTCAAAAGGCAGGTTGGGACTTTGAAGTGAATGCAGTGCCCAAGTAACACGTGGAGCATTTTATTTTAGGCGGCTTTATTATTTGGGAACAGAAATAGATGCGCATAGTTGTGACCTGAATGCAGATGTAGGGCAGAGCAGCCAAAGCGGTCCCTTTCCCAGACTGTTCCTGAGCTTTCGAGAAGGACATGTCTGGCCTTCTGTATGATTTATGAGGTCAACAGGCCGCCGTGTTTGGAAATTAGTTACTTATAAGGTTGAAAACGACATAAGAATCTCCTGTCACTGGACATCCACTCCAGGGTTATATAAGAACATTTAATCTCGTAAGATAAAATGGACATCTACAGTTTAAAAAAATCAAAATTCAAAGATCAGCGGTACTATACAAAGATTAGAATCAGTGAGACCCTGTCACAGACATCAAGATTGTATTAATACAACAATAGAAACTATGCACAAGTTAGGGCTATATCTAACAAAATATGTGAAAAATCTATGGACTAAAGTAGAATATAGAGCAATAATTGGATATCAAAGAAATTATGACACATAATACTTTCCCGCATTGAAAGGCTTGGGAAAACATCTAGTTTCTAAAGTCTTGGGAAAGTTAACGCAGTTGCAATAATCGAGCAAACTTCAGAAAAACTTTAAGAAAAACAAAGGACAAAGAATAGGCAAGATAATTTTGCAGGAGAAGAAAAGAAGAACAAATTCATCCAGAGTTCAATTAGTATAAATGATAATAGTTAAATACTGCAATATTTTCAGAGAGAAGGGAAAATAAAAGTTTTAAGAATAAAAAACAAAACACAGTATGGAGAAATTATATCAGACAGAATATAAAAAGAAAAAATTAAACAGAAACAGCAGAAAAGCACTAATGTGTAAAAATGATGACATGAGAATCAATGTTACATCTAGTAATAAACTGATAAAAGATATTTGCAATGGAAAATTTTGAATTTAAATTTAAAAAAATTCTTGCTAAGTACAATAAATAATATTAAGTGTCCTTTCTCCAAATTTTGTATGACCAGAATTGATAGAGATTTTGCATTTTTTTAGGAATTTTGGAATATTTGCAAAGATTTTATAAATTAGACATTTCTGTTGAAGAAGTGCGACTTCTAAAATGCTCCCCCCCAAAAAAAAAGTGTGTCAGGTAACACTCCAAAAGTTTCAGATTTGAAAGCATTTTAGATTTCAGATAAGATTGGGCATTCAGGCAAGTATGGACACAGAAAATACTTAAGATTTCACAGTTTATGGATTGTGGAAACTTCACCTGTATTGCAAGGTCCAAACAGAAAATGTGTAAAAATTTAATTAAACAATGAAAAATTAAAAGTAAAATGAACTCTGATTTCATTCTAATTAGAAAACCCAGAGCCAGCCGGGTACTTGGCTCAGTGGTTCCAGTGCCTGCCTCACAAGCACAAGGTCCCAAGCTTGATCTTCAGTACTGGAGAAAAAAAAAAAGAAAGAAAAGAAAGAGAGAAAAGAAAACTCATAGCCAAAACAAAATATTTTAAGCTCATCAAATTTCTGTAAATGAAATCAAAAGACCAGGTATAATAAACCTAAAATAGTGTTTGAAGATACAGATTTTGTGGTCTGTGGATAGAAGGGTGATTTACCTAATCATTTTGAAGAGAACTTTGACTGTATGTTAATTTCCTGGAAAACGCAATTCCAAACCTAATTATGTGCCCTTAAGAAAAGCTTACATATGTATATGAATACACAATAAAATACAACAGTATCTATAATAGGAAAGAGTTTAAAAATTTTGCCCTTTTAATAAAAGCAAGTCTAAAATGGTATGCAAAAATCTATCAACTACTCAAAAAAGAAAAAAAATATTCTACTATATAAATTGTTTCAAAATGTGAAAATACACAAGAAGTTTCTAGTTCATTCTTAAAGATATCATTTGTCTGTCATCAGACAAAAGAACCATTAAAAATTAATCTACATGTTCATTTCACTTGTGATAATAACTTAAAATGACAGGTAAAATGCTAACATATTGGAAGCAATAGTAAATAAAAAGAGGAATATATAAATCTGCTAATGTTGATTTCACCCTACGAATGCCAGGATTGTTCAGAAGTTTTTTTTTTTTTTTAAATACATATTGATGTATTTTATTTATGGAGTAAGACCTATGAAACAACGACAAATAACATAATTACGAAGCATGAAGGAACTTCTTCTGACAGTGTTAAAATAACTGGAACTAAACTCACCCTGGTGTGGTATGCAACCATAAAATTGGAATAAAATGTATAAGGCAACTGTTTTCGGCCCCTGCATAGCAGACAATGCAGACCCAAGTTCCTGGGAAGGAGGAAACTCATGAGAC
The DNA here is from genome assembly GCA_004026965.1 of Petromus typicus. Classification (NCBI taxonomy): domain Eukaryota; kingdom Metazoa; phylum Chordata; class Mammalia; order Rodentia; family Petromuridae; genus Petromus; species Petromus typicus. Next base: position 49,001 of record PVIR01005139.1, on the reverse strand, counting down.
AAGTACCACGCATGTTCCAGATTTGCGCGGAAAGCTGCGCGTCAAGCCAGTATCGGGGCCCGGGCTGCACATCCGCTGAGCAGGGATCTGAGAAACGCTTTATACGAGTCACACCAGATAGAATTAGCTCCTCCCAGCAGCCAGGGTGCGGAGCAGCACAACTACCAACACCTGCGGTGGATCTTTCCAACTCGTGAGGAAGGGATCCTGTGTGAACAGCCCACAGGACAAAGATAAAGCGCAGAGGACCCTGAGTGTTTAGGGTGCTTTTGAAGATGGTCTCCATCTGTGTCTATTGCAAAATAATTTGTGTTCTTCCAGAATTTGTGCATAGGAGTGCGAATGCCCGATGTGTTTCTATTTGGGTGGAGGGCTTTTTGGAAGTAAAAAGGAAGGGCCACTGAAGTCCTAAGGTGGAGCCCTTCAGGCTGTTTCCCTCCCTAGGTGGCACCTAGGAGGGGCCACGTGGACTCGGAGTAAGCCCAAGATCCCACTCCAAGAAACATGTCACCTGCCACCTTCTCTCTCAGTCTCTGGGCTCTTCAAATATGAGAAATGGAGTTCAGTTCTTCAAGCCGCTGGGCCATGGAGTTTGTGCGCCACACCCCCTGCTGGCCAGTGCTGCGCTCCTGTCACAAATTCCGGAGCAAGCTGAACCAGAGGCGTGCAGCGGGCACCCCTGTCTGTGTTTCCCTCTCCCTCCTCAGGCTATCAAGTCTGGCTCATCAGCGTCACTGACAAGATGTGCTTTTCCTTTTATGAATTATGAACTATATATGTAGAGCAGCAACTCAAATATAATTCAGAGGAGAATAAATGTAAAGTAAATGCTTCTTTACTATCCCACCACTTACATTAATGGTTTGTGATTTACCCTTTACAAAAACTAAACCCAGAATCAGATTCTTCAATATCTTCATACTTGCTTTGAATTATTTTTCCCTCATCAAGTATTTTACACTAAAAGTCTTCAGCTAGACTTTGAAGTCCAAACAACTGTATATGGTATACTCATCTCAGCTATGGAGATGATCTTTTTCTCACATTATTCAAAATATTTTGAAATCATTTTATTTTATTAATATGTTTATTGACATATTAACATATATTAATATATGTTTATTAAAATATGTTTATTGGCATTTACAGTGTGGAATTCACTCAGTTCTCAAACTCTGTTGTTCATGAGGTGGAAGCACTGAGCAAAACTTCACTTCTCTTCAGGACTCTGATCAGGTGGCGAACAGGACCACCTCTCCTGTACAGACAGAAGTGGCCATCTCCTCCAGGATCAGGAGGGAATTAGGTTTGGGAACTGAGGAGCACTGCAGAGAATCCTCCCCTTTCTACCTGCCCTCCCCTCCTGCTTCCAGATTTTCCTTTCCTTAGGTTCCTTCCCTAGCTCCATTAGGTCTGTCTTCTTCTTTCGTATCATCTACTATTTATTTTACTCCTAAATTGTTTATACTTTGCATCTCTAATAGAAGAGAGTATTCCACCTGCTTTGATTTACCTTACTTCATCATTATGGTTTCAAGGAGCACCTATTTTCCCAAGAAAAAGTTGAACTTATTCTGCTGCATAGAGTAGTAGTACTTCCTTGTTTATATGTAACACATTTTCTTCACTCATGCATCTGTTGATGGGCATGTAAGTTGTACATTTTAAATAACTAATAATAAGATGTTTCTATATTGAAAGGTGTCTTTTGTTACCTCTTCCATTTTGTTGCTTTGCTATATACAGCCAAATATTTCCTGAGTAACATTAATTTTGTATCAGCTCTCAAAACTATACAGGATTTTGTGAACCATTGAATTTATTTTTACTTTAAACAAAAATAATTTAGAATAAACTGACTTTGGATAAAATATACTTCAGCAAAGAAGTCAATTTCTGAAAAAATGTAGACATTATAATTTTGTGACTTATTAAATTAATGACAGATACATAGACTTAAGGGCATTTTGAGACTTTAAATTTAAAATATCATTGAAAACTATATGCTGTATTGTGTTAGACATGAAATGTACTTTGAAAAGCTCTATCATCTAGCTCTCTACATTTTCACTAAGACTGAGGAGAAAGTGAAGTTTTCTAACTCCTCATGCCTTATGCTAAATCCATGCCTCTTAATTGTACTATCTTTAATATCAATAAATTCTATTCTTGTTCATCCTTAAATTTACTGCTTATCGAAGGTAAACTTTTTACAAATATCACCTTATGTTTCAAAATTAAGCAGTCTGTTAAAATAGTTATTGGAGCTGAAGCACTAAGGATAAAAACTAAATTCCTATCTTTTTCCAAAAAAGTTTTAAAATTATAGTTTATAAAATGTGTAAAATTATGTATGTTTATACAAGTACAGTATATGTAAGGATAAATAGAGGCACACACACACACACACACTGAGTTACAATGTATTTGAGATAACAAGAAATCAATACATTTAATTGATTTCATTAATTTAAAGTGGTTAATTTATTACCTTATCAAAGTGTCTCTTGTCTTAAAGATCGAACAAATTGACACTATGTTAAGTGGACTATGTGACTAGTTGTCTACAATTAGTAACTTACATGGTCTTTTGATCTAGATCATTAGTTCAAAATTGATTTAAGATGTCACTATTGAATGGTTACTGATTTGGAAAGTTACTCAATGCTCTGCTTCAAGTTATAAATTTAGAACTTTAATTTTATTTACATTCTTTGCACAAGAATAGCACATATTTCTCCCAATCCTCTTTGTGTGGTTCTAACTTTCACATATAAATAGCTAAATAGAAAATAAAAATGTAGTCAATGTGCTCATTCTATAATGTAAATTTCCAATTCCTTCTTTTAGAAAAAAATATACCCATAGAAAACTACAGGTCAGCTTCTTTGCTCTCTACACTGGAGGCAGGCCAGTAAGCACAGAATGGTCCTTTTGAAGGAGGTACTATGTGTTTGGAGTCTGGGTACCTGTGAAATCTGATGAAAGGTGATACAATATGACTGAGTTGGGCAGGGATAAATCTCCACTCTCGTGTAGAGTTTAGCTTTTATACCTTCAAATAACTAGTCACTTATTAAAATAGTATTTTTTCTTTTTATTTTAGGATAACAAAGTTTGTGAAATAGGAATAAAACGTTTAAAGAGAGAGGGTAGATGGATGGAGAAAGCAAAGGAGGGAAAGAAAAAAATGTGATGCTTCAAAGGAAAAAAATGGAAACAAAGCTTATGTATGTGGGAGCGGGAGGTGGAAGGGAGAGTAGGAAAATGGGGAAAAATAAAAATCGAGATATATTATGTAAGGTACAAATTTCCAATGAGGAATGTGATCATAATGTATTCTTAAAATGTACCAATAAACAATATGTATTAAAAAGGAAAAAAAAAGAGAAAGTCAATTGAGTGAAGATAGCATATATTTATATACATTCACAAGCATTTCCAACTCAGAAATAATGTAGCTAATGTACACTTCATTTTCTAATAATAATTGCCAGCAATCAGGTAGGAAAGTAAGAACACTTAATTTTTTATGGAAAACATGTATATATAAAAATTAATTTTTAGAAGCATGTAAAACATATACACATTAATACATTTTTGGCCAAACCTACCTACCATTTATGGCTAAAACCTCAGTGTTTCTACTGATGACAGAAGTAAATACACATGACACATTTTTCCAGTGTCTGGCTTTTTGAACAAAGAAACATGCTTTTCACATTTTAATCTGCTAGGCTATCCAGTAGTTTTACATTTTAAACTGGATTCAATGTCAGTGTAAAAGTGAGACTGGGATTCAACAGGTCTCAAATGTCAATATATAATTTTTGTATATAAGAAATTTGCTATGTCCAATGGACATTTGTTGCTTAATCTTTCTCTGTTTTAACAATTAACTTCCTATTTACACACTAATCGAAAAAGTTATCCTAATATTTGTTTGAACAGCTTGAGAGATCTCTTGACCTGGGAATTATTTTCCTCTGAGCTAACCTCTTGGCGTGGAGTTTAAACATTTTTGTAGAGGATAGCAACTACCTCTTTAATGACTCTGATTTTTATCCCTCATTTTTTATAAATTGATAATATGCCAAACTTTTTAAAGATTTGTTTATTTTTCAAATACAGCGATTTAAAAAACATGGTGCTCTGAGTTTACATTGGCGTTTCCACTCACCAAACTGTAGGCAACCAGCTAACCTATTCAAAGTGCAAAGGCATAATTCCATAGTGCTAACTGAATCTTAATTTTGTACATTACAAGTAAAAAATGTTATTTTAGGCCTTGAGAGTCATTCGTTTTTTTAAAAAAAAATAAACCGCATAAAGATAAATTAAAAGGTTCATCCAGAGATTTTAATGTATGGATTTCAAATTCTCATCTTTCTTTCACAGCATGGAATTGCAGTAAACGAAATTGCACGTTTCATTCCTCAATTGAAAGTCATTTTTTGCACTACATTAGATGACCAAAGTAAATAAAAATAGAACATATTATTTATACTCCAATGGTCTACAACAGTCAGTATAGTAGTAACTAAAGCAGTGTGATATACTAGTGGAAAACATTCTTAAATACATTCAGAATGCTATTTTCAAATCCCATCCTACTAAGTTGGAGTCAGAAATTGTCAGCTGTATGTGTGTACATAGTGTTCTTATCTGTGTGAAAAACATACTTTTATATTTCTGTGTTGGCTTGGTACATACTGTAAAGTGAATGGCAGCCCTGGTCCTCAAAGACATGGAAAAGATGACCTGCTAAATTATGTGGAGTCAAAAAAGTTGGAGATAGTAAACAAATCTCTATTGAGCACAGATGCGTCTACTGAATCTACCTTATCACGAAAGATCTTTTGTCCACAGACCTACTCAGATATTGAAGTAAACTCATGCAACTGGTCCAAAGTCAGATTTTCTCCAATTTTGTTTTCTCTTACAATACCCTTTTGTTGTTAGAATAATTGCAAGTCTACACCAAAAGTAGGCACGGAATTTTCTGATCAAACAGGGCTTCATTTCTCTTGTGAGCAGCAAAAATATTTTTCACTTTCCTTATTGCTTTCCTACGGGTGTTATCAGTACTTTGAAAACGTATATTTTTTAAGTAAAATTCAAATGCTAAAGTGAATTAAAATAGTTACTGTGCTTCAGTCTACTGGACTCTGATTACAGTATGCACATTTACTTTGTCCAGCATTTTTGCTTTTCAGGAGGACCGGTGTGTGAGTATGAGCATGGATTGGTGAATTTCTTCTGCAAAGGACACTAGAGAGTAAATATTTTAGACATTGTGGACAGTGCCTGTCACAGACCAAGAAATTTCCATAAACAAAGAGCATGCCTGTATTCTCATAAAACTGTATCTTCAATTAGATTTGTTTCACATGTTACAAAATACTCTTTTATTAACCTCTTAAAAAGGTGAAAGTGATTCCCAGATTGTGAGACATACCAAAATAGGTGACAACCTAAATTCAATGCATAGATTAGATTTACCACCTCAACGATGAAAAATAAGAAAAATTATTTTTTATAAGTTTTTACTCTGATTGGGTATTTAATTCTGAGATGGGATATAAGAAATAAATATAGGTAGAAAGGAGATGGCAAAAATCATAATTTTAAAATTGTACTTCTAAGAAAAACTTCATCTTCAGGACGTAAAAGTCACTCAGGGTTACAATGGTATTTTCTCTTCCAAGAAACTCTCCTAAATCCTTGAGTCTTAAAGATAATACAGTAGACTGGCCTTCTTCTTATTTTTTCTCATAAGAAGGATCTGTCCTTTTCTTTAGTGGAGACAGTATCTTTGAGACAGGATTTCATTGTGTAGTTCAGGCTGGCCTTGAGCTTGCAGGCATCCTCTTGTACCTTAGGATTGCCGGTAGATACAACTCAGTCCGCCTAAAAACAGCCTTTCCCTGTGAGAATAGGCCTGATCTTTCAACCGTATAATGGGCCTATGGTAAAGATGTCACCTTCCACTTGAAAACTGAATCTTGGCTTTCCATAGATCCACAAATTCTTCAGATTTTCACTCTCAAGATAGCTACAGACCATAACAAGTCTCCATCTCTGAGAGCCTGATTTCCCTCTGAGGATGTACTTTTCCTGCTAATTAGATCTCTTTCAAGACACCTACCGACAAGTCTGGAGAGTTCTTTTTCTGGGAAGTCTCAGCAAATTTAATCTTTTGGTGGGATAAACTGAGGTCCCTCATTTTCCCTTTGAGAGGCCTCTTTGGATACTCTATAGGGATACTTCCATTTGGACTTGCTTCTTCTAATTACTTTTAATCTATGTCACAAATCTGGCATAAATATTAATGTAAGAGAATCCTGACTAATGAAGAACACAGTACTAATTTTCAATATAAACATGTAAAATTTTCCTGAATCAAGTTTCCTTGGCAAATCCATTCTGTTAAATAAAGTTCATTATGTTAGAATCTGTCAAAAAATGCACACACACTTCAGCAGTTCACTATATAATACATACCGAGGAACTAACGGCCACCACTTTGAGCACCTCTTGTAATTGTAGAGGTGAAAGGTAACTTCTGCTAGTTTCATAATGTTTTGATACATTTACTAATAAAATATTTATACCAGTTTTTCTTTCCCTAATGTATACATTTTTGTGGACTCTGCATACTTGACATCGAACAAAATACCACTGGTAACTTTTATTTTAAATATGAAATCAAGATGTTTTCTAGATTGTCCTCTTGCTATGAATGGGGTGACATAATTTTGATAGAGAACACATGTGGGAACTTCCTTCCACGAAAATGGAAATTAAGCTGAAGCAACAGCCTGAATTCACAAGCAAAGTTTTTATTGAGAAGAGAATAGGAAAGAGGCCTGAGATTGAGACGGGAAGTAGATAAGGAGAAACACAAGAGAAGATCAGAGGAGACATTTCTCAGAAAAACATGAATGGCTTTCATGGAGCCACAGGGGTGGGTTAGCAGTGAGTAATTTCCCACTGCATCTTGAGTGTGGCTTTTTATTTCATGAGACTTCTTCCTGGTGACTTAGGGGATTTCTTTCTAGTGTGAGATTTGGCTAAGTAGTTGTTTTTGTCCTATGCGATATCATGGAGACTCCTGGCTATTGCAGTACAATGATCCACATGGTAAGGAGAACAGATAAAAAAGGAGTTGGTGAATTATACACACGGTTAGCAAGACACGTGGCCTCTATGAAACAATACCCAACACACCCACTTTAAAAGAGCAGACTGCTCATTTGTCTTACCATTCCAGGGTAGTCAGTCCATGGATTCCTCAGTCCAAGATAGAAACATCAGGTGGAATGTAAAGTTTCAGTTATTAGCAGTGAGCAAGCAAAACATTGGAAGAATTCCAAAGAGGAAAGAACCAGGGACAAGATACATACCCATGGCCCCATCTCCCAGACCTATTCACACACACCCAACAGTATGCTGCACCGTTAAGTGCTTCCTAATCTAATCCAATTGATGAAGCTGGTTTAACCAGCAGGGAGGATAGAGAAAAGGAGATGTCTACCGTTAATGATTATAGATAAAGGCTGAAGAATCTATATTGCCTACCCCATGTGAATACTTGTCCTATTTCATGTATACTGGACTGAATATTTTGCTATTGGTCAATGGTCTCAGTGGTAAGATTTTCCATTTGACCTTCTAGACTCATCTCAGAATTCTTTGATGCAGGACCTAAAAGGAAAGATGCAATAGTGGCCATGGAAGTAAAACTGAGGCAAAGGCATACAATCAAAGGTGAAAGCCTTGATGGAAATAAAGACATACAAGGCAGATGGGCAATGGACTTTGGCTTACAGAGCTACAAGGACCCCATCACAAAGAACGGAACTAACTTTGAGGGCTCCAGTGAGGGGATTCTGGGTTGGTAACTTTTCATTGGGTCATGAGTATGGCATCTCTAGAAACTTTTTCACATGTTGTGGGATGCACTCCTACTGTAAGATACAGATCAGCAGCTATTTTGTCCTTGAAGACACTGCCTCCTAATGTTCTAGGGGACATGGTCCTTGGGATTATAAAAATCAACATTTTCCACAATTGTTGGCAAGGGAGGGGAGGTGAAAAGGTCATATCTCACTCTGAGTGGGGACAAGTCATGCACTCAGGGCTGAAAACTGCCCACTCCCTGCCCCATGAAAGTTACCTTCCCTATTTCAACTCTGCATTTACATTTACATACTTTTTTATATCAGACTTGAGAGACACTACTAAAAGTATTAAAAATTATGGCCCTTGTTACAAACAAGGGGAAAAGATGGTACTAAGCCAACAAAGCCAGAAAGATGCTCCTGTATTTATGATGTTGGCTGAATAAATCAAATTTAAATTCTCAGGAACAGTATTCTTGCTTTAAGTGTTTATAGTAATAGAAATATTTCCAGTCAAAGTGTCCTTAAGAGAGAGGTTAGGTGAAGCATCAGTCCAATAATTTATAAAGTTAACTGTATTTTTTAATACAATGGTCCTTCAAGTTATGACCAGTCTGACCTATGAACAACTTGAGTTATGACTGGAATATTTCTTGTAACTTATCATCAAAGTCCCGAGTCACAGCCCCAATGTCAGCTGCACATGCTTTCAGACAGTCTCAGATACAGACTGAACTACAAATGAGTATGGAAAAGAGCATTTTAGCCTCCTTTCCTGTGCAGGGTTAACTGGGAGATCCTGAGTCAATGCCTCTCTGAGGACTGAGCTCTGCCTGGAGGAAAATGTGGTCTAAAATGATCCAGGAGAGAGACTTTTATGACTGTGTAGAGGAGCCCGATCAACCTGAGTTACACTCAGCCCCCAAGAACAAACTGAATTCACAAGTCAAGGATCCACTGTGTCTTTAACTGCATTGCAAAACTAAAAGCAAGGTACAACATTACTTTTCAAGGCCTAGATCAGCACATGGTCCCTTGCCTTTTTCTTAACTCTTAGCATCTACTGTATAAGCAAGGAATTTATTCTGGCAATCCCCAGGCTCAAACCAGGAACTCATGTAAACTAGGCTAGCAACATACTGGTGAGCTACAATCCCTAACCCTCAGGATGTCCTTAAATAAACAAGCGTCTGTGCTGGACTCAGATGTTAGCTATAGAAACATACATATTGGCTAAAATCATGGGGCTTCCTGTTCAAAGAGCAGAAAAATGCCCCTCAGGAACTTAAACTCAACTTCTTTCTTTCACAGCCTCTCTTTAGTACTTTCATAGTGTTTGTCACCTGCTGCTTCATGATTTGTCCCTGTGAAGTGGGATGGCGGGGGCAGGTGAACGCCTCCCAGATTTCCAGGAGTGCATCCTGCTCATTGCACTGGCTCCTGGGGTTGCCCACGTGTGGCACCCACGGCAGGGTGGAGAAGCAAGTCTTCCTCCCGTGACCTGCTGCCCTAGTTGCTGGCAGCCCAGCAATGGACTCTCACAGGGCGAGAGAGACCACAGTGTTTGGAAGGCAGTGACCTTCTCCAGATGACCAGGCACTCTAACAGCCCGGCTGGTGCTCTCCTCATCCGTGCACTTAAGTCCCCTGCTGGGGTGAAGACTACTTCTCAATGCTGCTGGATGTCTAAGAACCCGTTAGCGGAAGGGAGAGACTTGCAGACAATGGGTTTCCACCGCTTGTTTCATTGTCCTTTGGTATTTTCTTTCAAAAACATTATGAAGGATGAAACCATTAAGAATTTCAAGATAGAGACCCTCACTGGGGTCTTCTGACTGCAAGGTCTTCAGCACTGCTTTTTACATGTCTCAACAAGTCCATCCTCTGGGCTAATAGTTACTGACATGCCCTCTTCCGGAAAGCTGCTGCTGCTCCCAAGTCTGAAGAAAGCTTTGTCCAAAGAGGCATGACTCAGGGCACCTATATTGTGTAGTGAGCAAACCCAGTCAGAAATACTTTCCAAAGCCTCCCTGCTGTGTGCATGTCTGAACTCTCCTGTGGGAGTCTTGTGCCTGGCTCTCGCTGTAAAGTGGGCCAGATTCTCAGACAGCATAATCACTTTGACATCCGTCTGTGACTTTGCACATGGTCTCTGCTCATCTGAAGACCTCTGTCGTCCTCCGAAATACCTTCGTATGACCCTCTGGATCTTTATTAAACCCACTGTTCACCTGATCACTTAGAATATTACAGGAAAGACAGAAAATGCTTAATAAGATGTAGCTGTTCTTTAAATTCTGCTTCTTACCCTATCTTGATGTTCTTTTAAATGCACAAAAATTAAGTTCATCCTAGCTTGATGTATGCTTTTGTTGAATACATACATGGAAAAGGATCTAATATGTACATTTTGATCACAACAAAGAAGGTACTGAGGTACTTAAAAACAACTAATAGACGTAGATGTAATTTTATGTGGATCAACAATAAACAGAATTGCACCTACATGTTAACCATCTTCATAATATCTTTTAGTTGGGTTTTGTATTCTCTCCTTTCTTTTCTTTTAATTTTCTGTTTTTCAGTGCTGTTAAGCATTGCGTGGTAGCACCCAGCCTGTCCTCTGCTTTGATAAGGTGGGAAAGAAGACTGAAAATCACACTTTTCCCATTGCCGCCCTTTTATAAAGTTCTGAGGTTGATGATCACTTCATCCTAAAACTATTTCACTCCTCCAACCACTTTGAGAATCAACTATAATGTACACCTTAAGAATATGGTCTTTTAATGCATACCTTAATATCTTTACACACTTTCTAAATTAAAATGCCATTTAAAAATAAAACAAAGTTCGTATTTAAGATACTTGCCCATTTTGCTTGGTTGTAAGATATGAGAAGATGTATCCTTTTAGAATGATTCGGATATTTCTTTTTATTCCTATGTAATAGAAGATTATCTGTGCAAAATAAAGTACAAGCAAAACTCAAAAATAGTTTTAAATAAATTAAACAAAAAGTGGAAATTAAGACATCTTAAGTTTTATCTGGCATAGTTCACTTTTCGTATGACTTAGAGTTCAGGCAAAGATGCCAAAAAGGTCAGTGGAGCATATTCAGTAGTGCGTGTGTCTCGAAATCTGACAGACGAGTTTTGGATTTTGACTCTAAAACCTTCCAGCAGGCTGCTCCGAGGATCTTGAATAAAATTTCTGAACATTTAATCATATGGAAAAGAGGGAGAGTGATAATCCATGTATATAAAGTACTAGACATGCAGGAGTATTTATTCTGCAGTAGAAATAATCATAATAGAGCTAGATTTAAGAAGGATAAAATTTCTATAAAAACAGAAAAATGTTTAAGAAGCACGTTTTGTGTGCTTATAGAATTTGGAGTAAGAGGGCTGCAGAGAAATAATAAATTGACTCAAATGCACCAAGATGTCTGGATACATGTCAAGAGGGGAGTCAGAATTGTCTTCAATGGAAAACCAAATTGAGCTCAAGTACTATCAGAGACTTTTGTGTATGTTCTTTCATATATTTATCAAAATAAAATTACATCAGAGATAGAAGGAATGAATAGAAGAACAGGCCACTTAGGGGAATGGGAAAAAATGAGAATCAAATCATGTCATATCATATTCTAGTACAAATTCTCAATGCTGAAAGTGACTATGTTATGTATATATAATGTACCAATAAAGATCTGAATAAAAAAAAATCCTGTGGACACATTTGACTTAATAGTTAATTACTAATGGTCAACTATTAACAGACAATAATCAAAATAAAAGGACCTAATGTTTTACTTGGGGAAAAGGTGGTTTTTGGAACACACTTTTAGGTGATCAAGAAAAATGTACATTTTAACACTGTCTTTTATGTTGCTGTTGACACAAAGCTAATTTATTACATCTCTCGAATGACCTTTATCTTTAATATAAGAAGAGTATTTATAGACAGTAGTTTTACTGCAGCCCAGTATAGCCACATACTTTCGTAGCAAAGCCTGTGAAAGAAATACGCTGGAGAGATTGACACATTTCTTGAATAATGCAGATTTTTACACCGCCTCTATGCTAAGGTCATCCTAGAAGTCACCATGTCTCAGATATGGTGTATATCAATTTATACACATTTTATTGTGGAACTTCTCTCACGTACATTTACATTTTTCTTTTATATCATTGACAATGTTAACTATTTAATTATGGAATCATAAAAATAATAAAACAATAAAATTGGACTCGTGCAATTGCATGGGTATGCGAAGTTATTTTCTTAATATTACTAGCACAGTTGTGATGTGTGACTGGCTTTCATTGTTGTGTTCTGCCAATTCCTAACTGTTCTTAAACAACAAAACAGGACCAGATTTTGTTTGTGCAAATGGTCTTTAATTTCCTTAGATTTTCTCTCACATTTGGAAGTGATGAAAAATTATACCTTTGGCTTTTATTTATCTTCTTTTATCAATTTGAATCCAATACATGGTGATATTTTCATTTTCATTTGTCATCAATGATGGTTTATGTTATTCTTTTAAAAATTGAAACTCTGCAATATAACTATTGTATCTCAGAGCACAATATACACTTGGATTGAACATGGTAAGTTTTAAAAGAATGAATATATTTTATATTGTTTCAAATATATTTTTCATTTGGTTTTCAAAAGCCACATTTTATAAAGTTTTAAAACTATCATATCATTGATTAAAATGAATAGCATAAGAGAAGCAAGGAAAGTGCTATTTTTTCTTTTCTCAAAGTGTCATTTCATCCTTCTTAAAAAACAAAAGTGATCAAAAAATAGAGAAAATAATATAATTAAAACTGTTGAAGCAGGGCCAGGGATTTAACTCAGTGGTTCCAGCCCCTGAATCACAAGTGCAAGGTTCCAGGATCAGTCCCCGGTACACACATACAACCATGCCTGGTATGGTGTCTCAAGCCCATTGGCAATCAGTACCACATACCACAGTGCTGAGCAAGGTGGCTCCTGCCTGTAATCGCAGCACACAGAAGGCAGAGGCAGGAGGATCGCTGTGAGTTCAAGGCTCACCTGGGTTACATAGTGAGCTCAGGGCCAGTCTGAACTACAAAGCGAGACAATGTCTCATTAAAAAAAATGTTGAAGCATATAAGATCTTTGTCTCTGAATTCAAATTATCCATATATCCCATAAATGATAGAGGATAAGAAAAGAGACATTTGATGTGCTATTATTTCATGTGGAGGAAAACAAGAGTAATAATAAATTATAACTCTTAAGAGCAATCACAAGTATAACATGCAGTCTGCTTACGAAAGATGGTCGAGATGGTAAAGAACAACTAGACACACGACACGGCCTTCAGAGCAACACTTGATAATGACAAAGGAAAACAGGTAATATGTACAGAAATGTAACTTCTCTAATGTTAATATTAAAAGAAACCTAAAAATAGTAACTAATACAAAAACGCTGATAGTTATATTATATACATTATAATATTTTCAAATAAGAATAAGACAAAGAGAGCAAAAGTGTATTCAAGGATCACAAAAATATTGAAGAGTATAGGTAAATTTGAAAAGAATTTGACATTACTAGCCAGATGTAAAGATCAATCCTATTTTATTTACTCTGCCTTCCATTTTATGTTTTAAATATAATTCATTATTTAGTAAGTAGCTATGAAACTGCTCAAGAAGCAGCAAAATTTATACCCAAGTGTCATTAATCCTCTTGGCATTTCCATATTTTTCTATCACCTTAATTTAATATTCTTGGGGCTTCAGTGATGTGGATGTGATCTTTCTTGGTGACCACAACAGCACACAAAGGCAATATCTGCGCCCAGGAGTGTTTCCTGCATTATGCGTGTGGGTTGCGGTTGTTGCTTGAGTTCCCGTGACCACTGAGTGAGGAAATGCAGTAGAATTCCTGGCAGAGTAGTAGTTTATCTGTTACATTAAAGACCAGATCATATTTCAAAATGATTTTCTGAAACCATTAAAATACCAAAAAATAATTGGCGAGGTCATCAGCCTTTATTACCAATTGCCGGCAAATGTAAACACACACACACACACACACACACACACACACACACACACACACACCAAAAATAACCACAGGAAGCAATAATTGCTATGACAAATTGTTAAGCTATTTACTTACTATGCTAGGTAATATATTTTTGATGAAGGATAAACAGTTTAAGAAGTTACATTTGGGTTGCTGCGGAGAGGAGAGGAAATTGCTATTCCCTGCAGGCTGATATACCTTGTAAAATAATCAGTCTTCAAACCCAGATTGAAAAAGAGGTACAGACGGCTCTGAATTACAGGAGGGACCCACAGTTTGGTGCTGGGTGGCAGTTGTCTCCTTTCTGAGGGTCAGATCACGCGCTCTATTGTTTTGTTTGTTTTGTAAATAGAGTCACTTGGCATGGGTAGCTGTCCTCCCGGGTTTCGGAGAACACCGCACAAAGTCTGTTCTGAACCAGCTGGTCCACTGCATTCTGAGCCGGTTCAACAGTGCGACTGTGGAAAAGCCTCTGCGCCCTGGTTCTGCAGTAAGCAAGGTATTAATAGGAAATGGCTTTTTTATACGGTGCATCTGAGGAGAGCATCGAAAGGCCGGACCACAGCCACTCTGTAGAGAAAGTACCGGCAGCGCACGCTGAGCTGACCGGCAAAATACCAACTGTAAGCTGCAGTGAGGCATTGATTTCAAATGATCCATTTTGGCAATTTGATTTTAAGGCTGTAATCCTGGAGCGATATACAGTTTCTGGTAAAGTTAATAAAACTTTTCTCCCAAGCCAAGGCGTCCTACTCAGAAATTTTTATTCTTCATAGATCTGCTAAAAACTTGAGCTTCTAGTTTCATCTGAGGTCATATTCAGGCAATAAAGACTCTAATAGGAGAAACTTCTTTTTTTTCCCCCTTAATTTGGAAAAAAATGTCACTATGCCTTGGGAAGTAATATAATATTTTTGTAATCAGCCGCAATGCTCATTAGTCTTCTTATTATATCTGAAGCACTTGTATTTGTTGGAGTAGAAACAGCAGAGATAAAAGAAATTTGAAAGTGAAATCATTACACATTGGAAGCAGCAGCTTTTCCAAAGTGGGAGTTGGCTCTACGGCTCCTAATGAGCTAGTGCCCCAAATACTGAGAATGGATTCATGTTTTTTAACCTCTTTCTGAACCTCGGATTAAAAACGATGCTGTGAATCCATAAGAATAAATTGACAATACTGATTTTTAAACTATCAATATTTTGGGATCTGATATTCGGTCCTTACAATCTAATTATTCGTCATTCGTAACCAGGTTTTAAATGCAATGTGTTTATTGATTAGTTTTCCAAAAACCTACTATGGATGAACTGTATTGAATTTTGCATAGGCATCTAAAATATATGTTATAATCAAATACTAATAAAAGTACGTAGAACACGTACCTATAAGTAAATACAAGTAAAACTATGGGAAGCTGGGAAAAACTGGAAAGTTGTATCATCATTTTGTTTTTATTGTTTTAGTTTCATACTATGATTTGTCATTGACAGAGATTAGGAAGGGGTGGAGTGTATTCCATATAAGAATAAAGCTTTAATTCAATTCTTAACCTCACACGTGTACCCGTACACACACACACACACTCACACTCACACATAAAAGTAAAGAAAGAAGAGCAAAAAGGTAAGAATCCAGGCAAAGTGTTCCTAGGATGTCTGTATTGCCTTCAACTGGATGTGAATGTATGCTTATCTCAATAAAACATTTAAATACAACTTCAATGTTACATTATTACTTTATCCACAGCCTCTAGATTTATTTAAAGGAGAGGCATTTAAAAAAGTTTTAAGTAATTTATCTCAATATTGTAATGAATAACTTGTAAATTCAGAATACTAGAAGTCTGGGACACATAGACGATTGAGTTTTATCAGGGAATAACAAAATATAATGTTAATTTAGAGGAAAAGGAAAAAGTGTGTTTCAGTATTTAAAAAGAAAAAATTTTCTCATTCCAATAAATAGTTCTAGTCCATCTAATGAAACAATTCTGCAATAATTCATGCAAAGATATACAGTGGTACGGTTTAATTTGAATGTAGTGCAGTATAGCTTTATAGACTATTTTGTAAATCAAAAGATACATGGGATGTGGAATGCTTGTATTACAGATCAGAGTTAGAGAAGAAATCATTCTTATTTAGGAAGCACTAAGGTGATATATGGTGTAGTAAAAAAAAGAAGAATAAGATCAGAAGTGAAAATGTTTTATGTTTTAGTAGTTTCTTTTCGGCCATCCTTAAGAATACTTATTATGCCATTCATACATTGGGAAAGGGATAGTCAAGCTTACTGGTCAAGATGTGCATCATTTAAGCAATACAGTGTTTCTATGTTTAAGATATTAGCTCCTCCTGTAGAAATTAGCATCCAATAAGATGTTTGTTTTTAGCAGCTGTTATTTTTCTTGTAGTACCAGGGATTGAACTCAGGCCCTTGTGTTTCCAACGTAGGCACTTCATCACTTGAGCTAAAAACCCAGCCCTCCAATAAGCTGTAGAATTCAAGCCCCTGAATTCTACAATTCTTAGTGGTTAGTTTATGGTTAGAATGACAATAAAGTTTTAGCCGTATGATGAACTACAAGGAAATTCCAGGAATCTAGGAATTACATAAGCTACTTTAATTACGTAAGAAGATGATCAACACTCATTTGTTTACTATGCTCGAGTAAGTTGTGAGCCTAATTAGTCAAACCTAAAATTTTGGTGCTCTGTAATTCATAAATCTTTATTACCAGCCCATGATAATAGATCATCCAATCATCATGCAAAAGACTAACTTTCTATTAAAACATCCATGCTCTTTTATCTTTAGCAAATCTGCTGGTTGATATTTTAATACTGTGTCCGAAGACTTGCCCAAGGAATTGTCAATGTGGGTGGGCCTTCAATTGAGTCATGGCAGGTAGAAATAAAATTGGTTTTGTTTTTATGATTTCACACTGATGTTTACCTATAATTAATATTCTTCTGAGATTTCAAAGGACTGGGCCACCAAGCCTGGCTATATTTTCATGAAAAACTACTGAGAGCAAAACTGTAAATCAAGGAGACTTTACTGATTCTTTAACTTGTGCCTACAACTTGCCGAGGACTGCAGAACAACTGTGAAGAAAGAAGTACCCAAATATTTTCCAATGCTCTGTATCCAAATATTTAGATGGTTGATGTTGCTGTGTTTATGGAAATAAGGATGGGTAACATTTCAGGACCAAATAAAATACTGTCATACACACTCAGACTTGCTTCAACATATTTCTGTTGTCTTTAACAATTTTAAAGAAAATTCAATGAAACCACTATTTCAAAGTTAGGTAAGAGAGAGAAATATTCTTGTTCATCTTCTTCTTCTTCTTTTTTTGGGGGGAGTACCTGGGGCTGAACTCTTGACCTTGCACTTATGAGGCTGATGCTGCAACCACTGAGCTATATCCTGAGCCCTGAAATATTGTTCCTGAAATAAATGTCTATTTTTCCTTCTGTTAATCAATCACCTAGATGATTAGCTTTATTTTTGTGAAAACATTATGCATCAAATTTGACTTAATATTCTGGAAAACATGATAACCCAGATTAAATGTTATTTAAGCAGCTAGATTTAATTTAGACAAAACCTGAAATAGACTACAAAATTTAATTCTCAGGTAAATAGTGAAAATTTTCATAATCACTGTGTAAATCTGAACTATGGAAGAAATTTACTTGATTTTACTGAAACAAAGATGAAAGATGAGGGCCAGAGAGTTAGCTCAGTGGTTCCAGCGCCTGTCTTGCAAGTGCAAGGACCAGGGTTCAATTCCCTGTAACCACATACCATACTGGATGTGGAGACTCACGCCCAGCAGCAACCAGTACCACATCCCACAGTGCCAGGCGTGGTGGTGCACGCCTGTAATCCCAGCACTCGGGAGGCAGAGGCAGGAGGATTGCTGTGATGTGAGTTTGAGGCTGAGCTCAGGGCCAGCCTGAACCACAAAGCGAAACCCTGTCTCAAAAAACCTTAAAAAAAAAGATGAAAGATGAGATTTTATAAAGCATAAACACCTTTGTAGATTATGTATGTCTCTATTACTCATTTAGCTAGTAGCAGCCCAGCAGTAGAAGATTAAACATGAACACTAACCAAATTTCACCACTTTTCCAACTCTAGGAATAATAAAAAAAAATTAGGTATTCATTTTAGTATTTTCTTACTCAAGAGTTACATCTGAAAGAATAGGGGACAAGAATACATTTTTGCTAGTAATTTTATTTTAGTTTATCATTTAAAATATTTAGCTGTATCACATGTGTGTCTCCACTTGAACTCCAAGTTCAAATGAACATAACATACAAGTGGATAAAACAGTATGAGTCTTTTACAGAGACCAAACATGAGTACCTTCCAAGTCCTCCCCACAACCAGAAGGCCAGTGGGCAGAGCAGAACTCTGCCTCCTCTTTCTCTCATGACTAAGGTTTTGTATTGCATTCTCTGAATTTCAGTGATCATTATATCTCAATTCACAGCTAGACTTTGAAATTATCTGTAAGGTTCTAATGCCTAGGAGTAGTAAAGTACTTTGCATGTTGTAGTTGCTCAAGAAAATTCCCCTAGTGTCATATACTGAATTTGCATCACTGAAAGAGATTTATAAAATTTGGGGGTTATAATGTAAGTATTTATTTGGCACATGTTAGTCAAAGGATTAAATGAACTTGCTCTTATGACTTATAAATTTCCAGCCATCCTTGTGAAAAATCAAATAAAATTGAATATTTGTTTCATTTACCAGTAGCTGACTCTGTATTGTCAAAACAGAGAGCAATTGATTCATGTGTTATTTTTTTTCTCTGTCTAATGCATAGATATTGACTTGCTACTAATAACTTGAGTACATAAAGCCATCTGACAAATGTTACATTGGTTATGGTTTAAATTGGATTTCCCTGAAGATATCAGAGTCTTAACCCTTAGTACCTATGAATGGACTATACTTGGAAATAGATCCTGGGGTGTGACCAACCAAAATGATGTCCTCTGAGTCACTGAGTGGCCCTTACCCCAGGATGGCTGTGCCTGTCATTTGAAGGAAGACACAGACACAGACAGAAGGCAGGTGCATGAAAAGATGGACAACGAGTGATGCGTTTGTAAGCCCTGGAATGCCAGAAATGGGCAGAAAACTAGCAGAACCTAGGAGAGAGATGTGGATCAGAATTTCCCTCCTACATTTTGAAGAACCCGGCCCTCTTGACCTTTGAATCTGAGATTTCTGTCCTCCAAACCATGACACAGTCAACTTCTGTTGTTTTAAACCACAACGCCTTGTAAACTAATATCCCATAAAGTGTTGCTGAGGACAAATATTCTCTTCAACTGACTTTTAATTATATGAAAAAAATCTACAAATAACTGGATTGACTAATGTCTGCATTGTTTCCTGTCAAAAGCTTTCTGGAATTAATCATCATTGGGATTTGTAAAGAGAAATGGCAAGTCCAATTTTGGGTGCAGGTCTGCACAAAATCAGGCATCTTTACGGAATGGGACCAGGCAGCATTTAGGACTGGCTTCGGCACAGAGTGAGATGGTATGAAATAAAGGCAGGGGAAAAGAATCAAAATCCTCGATCCTTTTAATTGTAGTCTTTTCTTCTTCCCTCACTACTCAGCATTCGCCTTTTCCTAACGTGATACCGCCAGAAGAGAGATCAGATGGGCAAATCCTTTCTGCTTCTAAATTAGCCCAGAAGTTAAGAAAAAAAAAAAAGATTCTCAGTTTGCTTTCCTGTGAGGGTTTAACATAAAATATAAAGAGGAAGCACAGTGATGGCAGAAAGTCTAGACTCAGGTTTTATACTTTTTAAAAAGGAATTTTTAACACACACGTTGTATGCGAAGGGCTGTAGCAGGGTACTAATAGTGTAGGCCTTTTAAAAATCAATAATTGGTGTTAGCAATAAGAGCTGTGCTGATCACCTGCTGTGCAGGTGCCCTTGTCCCTGCAGTGCAGGAGGGAGAGGGACCAGCTGATGGTTACCAACTCCTAGTATAGCTCTCACTGAAAGCTTCATTAAAAAAAATTAGTCAAATACCTTTTTACCTTAAAATATGTGTCCCAGTATTGAAAGAGTTTCTATATAAAGAGTTCAGAATAGAACTGCAGCAAACTGTTCAAATCACGGGTATTTCCCAGTTGGCCTACCAGCCTATATTGTGGAACTTACTCTGTAGCCAAAGCTGTTCTCCTCCCAATTAAAGAAAAAAGGTTGGGATGCCCACAGGTCTTTGCAGCATGTTTGGGGTGACTTGTAACCCCTCATTTCACCTCCTGTGTGGAGGTCTTCTTTATGGCACCACCTGATACGGGAGCTGAATTTAGTCTGTACTACAAATTAGGCTGTTAGCCCCTCTTTCACCATTTTAAAAAGTCAATGTAGGAATTCACCGCTGGCTCTTGCTGCCTGTGAACATCTCGTCATTTATTTTTATTCAAATAAAAGTGAGACTTTTTTGTTATGAGATAAGTTATTTTAAAATGTGCAGCGACAGATTCTGTTTCTTACTAGCGGATTCCTGTGAGCCTGATAGTCGGCATGAATTATCTTAATGAGGAAATATATCTAAGCACTGACGAAGGAATCTCAGATTTCCAGCTTTGACTTTTAGATGAAGCTCACGTGCCCACGACCTTACCAAATCCCTTAAATCTCCAAGAGCATATTTCTTACTTCCCTCTGTGCTCCGAGGGAGCTGATCCGATGGGTTTTAAGGGTGCCCTGAGCTTGGACGAGCTCTGAAAGCTGTGGGGCAAAGCAAGTCATGGGCCCTGTGTTCACTGTTTATCATCTTGGAAAACAGGTCTGATAATCGGGTCTCACCAGGGTCCCATAGAAATTAATGTTTGGGAGATGTTTTCCAATCCCAGAGTTAAAAAGGAAATGCCAATGTTGACCATTTAAGTATCTTACTCCAAAACAATTACAATTCAATTTTTACCACATTTTCTAAATATACATGATACAAAACAAATATGCTACCTACAAGAATAAACTGAAATGATAGTTTTATGGTCTTTTGAAAACTGCCTCCACAGAATATGTCTGTGTCCTAGCCCATCTGGCTAAACAGAGAGGCCAGAATTCTGTGGATTGATCCCATTCCTTTAACACCAAGGAAGTGAATCTACGAGAAAAGTGCTTTCTTTGTTGATCTTGATCACAACTTCTGCACTTTAACCAAAGGTAATGATGCTTGGCTTGGCTTCAATTCAGATTTGAGAAGACAAGAGGAACAAAGGGTGAAAAATGTGAAAAAAAAGAGGTCCACCCTACACTGTCTTATAGAAGAGAGGAGTCTTACAAACAAAGGCTTTCCATGAGTTCTTGGAAAACATTTTCATTTTGAGCTTTGATAGCTGTGCAGGAGTCAATCTAGCAGAGTCTTGATTTGTATGTATTAGTTCAACACCCTAGAATTAATGGTAGGTTCTCAAATGCTTCTTACAATGCAAAAAAGCTGTCATTGTTAGAGGTCTTGAAGTTATGTAGATGACTTTATGTATATATAAAACAAGAAAAAGAAGCAGCAAATTCACATCGAGGGTGTTTTGCTTAAATTGATCATTTCATAACTTTTACAACTACACAGACTTTCATTTCTTTGTGACAAAATGAAGCCAAAGAGTTCGCTCATAAGTGCAATTGTAGGCACTAGGAATCGATACTCGAGGCTATGCATAGGGTGAAAGATGCCTTTGAAAATGTGTATCAATACATCATGTCTTAGAGAGGTTCACTTAAACTCTGCAGTGCACATGCCTCCTTGTAAATCATATTCTTTTTTGTCTTTATTTGTAGTTTATTTAATATTTGAAAATACTTTTTGTATCACTTAGCAAATTAGGAGTTTATGTGGGTGGAAAAACTCCATCTGAGTTACTGAGTTCTAAAGTGAACTGTTCTGCAGCTGCAGCATCAAGTGCCTGGGCTGAGTTCATGCCTTTCATTTCTTTTGCATGTGTCAGCATTAGTGGAGGCGAGCATCTAGGAAGCTGTGCATGTGAAGACGGTGCTGGGCAGAATGAATTCAATTCTGTTAAATGCTTTTTGCATTTTTTCTTTTTTCTTTCTTTCTTTTCTTTTACTTCTTTTTTTTTAAGAATAAGGCACAAAAGGAGACTTCAAATCAGGCTGAACTTCAAGCAAAAGTTAATGCTATTCTCTTTTGGGTTCAACCACCCACTTTGCTTAAGGTCACTCCTTGAGGCTAATGCAGCTCCGAGGAGCTGCAGCAAACTTGGCATCCCCTTGATTAGGCTCCCCGCTGATCTAATACACATACCGGCTCACTTGCCAAGTCAAATAACACATTTAGTGGATTGGAAATAAGATTTAAGTGGGCCAGCACAATGCGGCTCACCCTCTCATCTTTTTACGGAATCCTTCTCTTTGTACGCAAGACTGTGAAAACTGCTCTTGTTAGAAGACTTAATCTTCATTTTTTTCCTATAGATTATTTGGAAACAGGTCAATTGAATGTTGGAACTGCTGACTCCTCCCACTAAAGAAAGAATCCGCCTGTGGCATACTGATGGCGTCATTTAAATGAGAGGCTTCTATTATTAAAGAGAAAGTACTACAGGATGAGGGTCTGTTAGGATTAATAAAAAGAAATCTGGATATTAAAGGCACTCCCTTTAACATTATGTTTATTTCTTTGTCTGCTAGACTCTTTGCTAAAGTGTGCCTGTGTTAACTTCTGGTAGTAATGGGCGGGGTTGATCACGTCTCTATATATCCATCTCCTGTGGCTGTTCTGCAATTCATTCTTAAATACAGGAGGTTAGAACCGGGTGACATTTCTATAGTGCCTTTACTAAGAGCAACCTAAAGCATGTGACACGATGTTTGACTTTTCAGTTTGACTCTTCAGTTTCTCAGCAATACAAATCTCTGGGTGAATTTACGCTTTTGTGGTTTGTTGCCGTTTTAAAAAATGAGTCATTGTATTGGTTATAGTTTGAAGTTTATCATAGATTCACCAGAGATTATCAAGCTATCCATGCCATAATAATCTGTAACTGTCCTTATCTCTGTGTTAGATTGCAGGGTTATGATGTGTGTGGATGTTTTATGATCTACTTATCTCATCTGGCCAGCGAGATTTATGTGTATCTCTTTTCTGACTACACCTGAGATCAGGGCTTGAGCTCTGAAGAAATAAAACATGGTCCAAGTATTATTCCATGACATCTGAAAGTTTAGACAAAAATGACGACCATACCCTCCACCAAACAAAGATATAATTTAATTGCCTTCTTTGGAAAGTAAAACTGTGAATGTGTGAGATGTTTGAAGTGAAACGAAGCTGAAGTAAATACCCTCGCTGTGGATTTTTTGAATTATTACAAACATTATACACCTGAAGAACCATTGCATCATAACTAAAACTTAGACAGTAGCAGTATTTTGGGGGGAATGGAAAAGACTCATGTCCTAGGTTAAAATCACCAAACTTTTCCATCAAATGTGAAACAGTATATACTACTAGTATATATTACAGTATATATATTACAGTATATATATACTAGTATTTATATACTCCAGTATGTATTACTAGGATGAAAACCTGAACTCTGTGCTGTGTGTTCACCTGGATTATTTGTTAAAAAACAGCAGAAATAATAATGAAGAATCCATCACTTTGGCATCTTCTGCTGAACTTCAGCTTGGGCTTATTTTGAAAGCATTTTATAAGTCCTAGAATACTATACAACTATGAAGTCACTGCTGGTACTTGGTATCGCTTTCGATATATTTCTTCTCTTTTTAGAAATATATTCATTTGAAGGCCAGGGATATAGCTCAGTGGTTCCAGCACCTGTCTTGCAAGCGCAAGGGGCCGGGTTCAATCCTGGCAACCACATACCATACTGGATGTGGAGACTCACCCCAGCAGCAACCAATACCACACACCACAGTGGTGGCTCAAGCCTGTAATCCCAGCACTGGGGAGGCAGAAGCAGGAGGATTGCTGTGATGTGAGTTTGAGGCTGAGCTCAGTGCCAGCCTGAACCACAAAATGAAACCCTGTCTCAAAAAAAAAAAAAAAAAAAAAACTTAAAAAATATATATATATTCATTTGAAGTACCGACCATGTTAAAGCTCTTCTCTAATGAGACAAGTAGGAAAACTGAGAGGAATAGAACATGGAAGACTATGATTAAGCATATTGTTTTTACTAATCTGGCAACACACAGATTATGTCTAATCTCCAAGTGAGGTCATTCCAAAACAAGAGCTTTCACCTCACCATGTCCAGTGGAGAAAACAGCAGCGGCACGACGTTCCACTGCTAAGAATACGTGATGCACCAAGCTTCTCCTTCTCTCCATTTTCTGATACAACCATTTACACCAACTTTAGGATGTTAAAATATCAATCACAAATGCAAATATATGATTATTGACAGTTTCAAAGTATCAGTCACCACTGACCGTTTTGGTTATTTTGAAACTCCATCTTCTGTTAACATTCAGATGGTAAAAAGGCAGATGATATTTTAAACCTTTTCACCAAGAGTGTGTTAGGAAAGAGCACCATGAATGCAAAACTAAAAAGAAAATTTTATGTTTGCATAAAACTGACGGTTAATATTTTAGTTATTTCTTTTTTATCAACAAAATGCCCTCTGTGAATTTCTTAGCACCCACGAAACTATTTCATTTACTATATTTCATATACTTTTTGTTCATTTTCTTAAGTTCTCTGAGACAATCATTATAAGTAGCAATAAATATGTAAGCCCTACAATAAACTTAGAGGAAAAACATTTTTTAGAATTTTGCTTACATTTCTTCTCTTTTAGACGTATTATTTCAAACTTTCATTCCTTTTCAAATTCTTCAATTCAGTATAATTTTCTACTTAAAAATTAAAATTCTTACAGTATTTCACTTCTTTATTCTGGTTACCTCAAAATACCACTTTTATTATTGTAAACAGATATTTTTGGGTTTATATAACTTCATAGATTTTCATTCTCTCTAGGGGTAGGATGTGCCATCATATTTTACAACTGGTCTATACAGCATCACGTACAGGTGTATGTGTCTTGCTTGTTTTTAGCTACAGCGTGGACCAGTAGGAATATATATTTTTTTCTTACATGATAGTGTTTAACCTGGTAGCCAAAAAATAGACTAGACCTATAATTATCATCTTTAAACTGGAAATTCAAAGGAGGAAACAGGAAATACACATTATTCCTACCTTCAACCACTCACACTGTGCAAACATAGCAGGAAGTGGCTGGAATAGGATGCTGCAATCTGTAACTGATCTATCTGTATCAGATAACCGATAAAAAGGTAGCCCGGGAGACCACCAATGTTGTTACTAACAGCTTAGAAAGTAGTGTTGGTAAGATAGAAACCTAACTGTAATGTCAACAATTATTTAACTATTTAACTGACAATGTATTTAATTTACAAAAAGTCAAGCATTATAATAGTTAAACTCTTCTGCCAAGAGTAACACTTATCAATTAAAATTGGAAACTGTAGACAATATGTTTATAATAGAACTATTTTTCCGGTATGAGGAATCAAACTCAAGACTCTGCATTTGCTATAAAGTCTCTGTACCACTGAGCTACATTGTCTGGCCCTCTAGCTGTATATTTATTCCTTTTGATTACTCTAAAATGATAAAAGGATTTATGCAAAATATTGTAAATAATTATTTTGTGTCAGTTACATTAGAAAAATACCATACTTTTGATAAATAGTTACCTTGCAACCTTTAATTTTCTTATTGTATCTCAAAATTGACAAATAGTTTGCTCAAAAAAGAAGTATTTATATCCACTATAAATACTTGCCTTATTTGAAATATTTCATTCAGTATTGGTTTTTATTTTGATTTCTATCATTAAACATGTCTAATAGTGTAAAAAATTATGTAGTAGTTGCGTTATTTCTCAAAATAGATGAACATTTATAGAGACTGGAAAAAAGTTAAAAATTGCTTCAAATTCACTTTCATTCAAACTTTTGTTGGAAACTCTTATGGTCTAGCGAGTGTCTCTGAAGCATAATTTTTCCACAAGAAATATTTACCTAAATGTGTTCTCCAGTAAATGCTTGATTTCAGTGGCCTTGTCTTTTTCACGTATTTTCCTTGTTATCTAAACAAAATCCTCAGCATCTGGTCTCTGGCAGGTCTTACACAAATGCTTGGTGATCCAGTGGAATCAAAGTGCATTGAGCAGACACAAGTATTTGCTTCAAAGCTCATCACATTTATATGCCTAGAGGAAAAGATAGCACAAAAACACCAAATCAAACACTGAGAAAGGGAGACTATAATGTAATCAGATTAAAGAGAAGGTAGAGAGTGACTTTAGCATGAAATTTTTAAATACTTTTCTTTCAGTAGTCATCCTAAAAATAGACTTAGTATATTATTATCTAAACCAGTAAATCTCTCAGTAAAGATGCAAAACTTCTGTCCACCATTCTACTCTTTAAGTAACCCTCTTTTTCTTCAGACCCAGAAGTGTGCAAGGAAATACTCATTATATAGAAAGCCTATCCAATAAAAGTCATAATCCAGATTCACACAACAGTTCGCCTAACCAAAGATCCTTTTGTAATCCTGTACCAATACTTTTCAAGAAAAACCAGGATGTTTATTAATAAATACTTCTACAGGAAACATTGGGAATGTTGTCTTTCTTAGCACGGTGCATCACAATAAAGAATGGGCCAGGCTTTTTGACCTATTCTGTTCCACTCCTCAAATGGAAGTTGCCATTTAATAATGTTTTAAATACTTGGAAATATCCCATCACTCCCAATATTTAGTTTTATTATCATCTGTTTTCTGGAAAATTATGCCAAAAAAACTTCATTGTGTTGATAGGTCTGCCTCAATACAAAAAATACAAAATACTGTACACTGTAATCATTTTGTATTTCTCAGCACAACTAAGGCCCGTAACAACTGTAATGGATATGGCAGAGACAGCAATAGAGTTGTAATTCTTTCTGAGCAAAGCAATGACCTTCTTTACTCCCTAATGGAAGTATTTTATGGAATAACGCCTTATCCTATTGTAAGCTCACCTTTCTTCCCTATTTTTTAATCTATTCACATATGGGTATCACACATGCTCTCAATAGTATAATCTCTTCCATTTACAACACTGTAAAAAGTGTTCCTGAATTTCTTATTATCTGAGTTGATGGACTAATTAGAACCAGTCAAGGTTATATCTAGGTGTGTGGATTTAAAAAAATGCTTCTAATTGGCTCTGAGACTGAAGATAATTCAATTACAAATCTTTTCCATTTGATTCATTCTTTTCTTTCTTAGACAGGATTATGTTGATGGGATTCAGGTAATGGAACTTGGTGGCTTAGGAGACGCATTAAACATCCTTCCAGCTTCAACTAATGTGATTAAGTTTTATGAAGTTTGTTTTTCTTCTTAAAATCTTGCAGAGGTCAAGTACTCATGTGATTCCCTCCAAGCAGGGTTGAGAAGTTGGATGAATTGAAGAGGTATTACTAATCTTTTTAAATGCACTCATTAAAGTCCTAAAAAGATTTGAAATACTCATTTTCCCATTTCACAATACCTCAGATAATAAATGAATATATATTATTCTTCTCAATGAAGCTTTCACTGTAGAGCTTGGACTAAAATGTTTGTCTACAAAAACTAAGTAGAACATAGATACAATGATTAATAAACAAACAATTTTTAAATGAAATTATTTTAAAGCAAAGGTAAAAACTAACTTTCATTTTTTGATAACCTCACATTTTTTCTCTACTTATTTTCTAAACCTATAAAATAACATACATTGTATTTACTTCTAAGGAAAATTAAGCAAAGAAATTTAACATTGTATTTAATTTCATATGAGCACTTAAAATTTGTCAAATATGTTAAGCAATCTACATCCTCTAATATTTCCATTTTGTGTGCAAAGAGCTTGAATTGCACGGTATCTTCTTTCTCCTTGAAAGATGAAAAAACAATGTCTTAGGCTACAACTGGAACATTTTAAGATTTAGTATCCAGAAATTAAATGTATCATGAAACGATAGGTGGAGTTTAATGTACACCCCATCAGTGTGGGTTGGTGACCTGGAACAGTTTCAGGATTAGTATGAATAGAAAATATTCCCTTCTATTTTCTCTCCTCATAGCAATCTATTTTAGTATCTCACCCCGTAGGTCAAAGGCTCTTTCCAGTGATTCTAACTACAAAAGAATTTCAGGTCAAATTATATTAACAAAGGACACAATGCGGAAAGTTCTATGAGACATATACTCCTTTTGAATCATATTTATACATAAATCCATCTATAATTATTATATACCTACAGTGCCTCTTATTGATTGAGAATCTGTGTTTGTACATGGCATTTTCCAAAAGTTTTTTTAAGGCTATAGTTACATATGTTCATAAAAATCTTTTCAGATGTATATGTTGTTGGTAAATCTGAATGCAGGTATGTGTTTAAATCATGACGAATGCTTAGGTATTAGTACTATTTATAGGAATATTCAGTCTTGTAAATTATACTACACTTCCTTTGTAGATGATCATGAGGAATTTTATTAAACCACTGATTCCTGAAGCTTGATAATTACCTTTGAGTGAAAGAAGGTCCATGTCTCAGTGGAATATCTTTTTCGCCTCAGAGAAAATATTAATTGGAGTCAATTTTCGAGTCAACCAAAACGCTCATGCAATTTCCTGCTCTGCAGACCCGTTTTCTTGTGTGTGAGAGAGCCCTTCTGTCTGCCACTTTGGGGCAGCGCGTGAGACAGCATCCACTGCTGCACCAGCCTGCAAAGTTGTACTTGAAAATATAAGGGAGACAGTGGAACTACATAATCGGAAAAATGTCATTTTCTAGTTATTTTAATTGCAAAGCTAAAATACTTTATTTTTTCTATTAATTTTTAGAAATTTTCAGAGACCTGCTTGATCCAAATGGCAGTTGTTCTGTTTTAAATGTTCTGTAAGAGGGGATGAGTACTTATAACTAAGTTTTGATCTGAATTAAACTGTGACAAATGTAATGCTTTTGCATCAGTGCGATACTACCAAACGGGTAAAGATAATTATGGAATTTTTAAAAAAGAGGAATAATCATGAATGATTGCATAAACTCCTTAGGTATTTAATAGTTAGCAAGTTTTACAGCCCTGCGATTTGTAAGCCCAAACTTGACTTACTGAACACAGGTTATAAGATGTGAAATGAAAATCCAAATTCCCCAAGATGAGTCCAGATGCTATTGTCATAAACATATATTAATAAACGTTTTGAAATTAAATAATGAAACCTTTTTATTTTTCTTCAAAACTTTTTTTGAAAACTCAGCTTAAACATTGTGAGTCATCTTCTCTGATGCCACAGATGAAGCTATTGTCGTTGCTGGTAGGTCAGGGGTGTCCATCACTGACTCTCGATGGCATGGAGGGCACCGTGGCCTGGAGGATCACCCACCCTGCTGGAGCAGACGCAAAACTGATGCTCGACCACCCATGTTTGCCTTAGATCCATGGTAGTCTTATGTTTTTTGTTTCACAAAAGCTGTAGAACAGCTGCTCTTCAAAAGAACATATGTTAAGGATGTGGTCACTAAGTTTGCCTTCATTAAAACCTTGAATTCTTTGAGAAAAATATGACAAATGACAGTATTAATCCTTGAGTCACCTCTGGAATCCTTAGTGTCACATAGATCAAAGAGCTAAGACTATGGATATTTATTTAAACTTAGCCTTTTATTTCCCCCCATGGAAAGACTATATGTTTCCAATGTTGCTGATGGTAAAGGAAAACGAAAATTTGAATGGAATGTTTTCACTATCATATGTAAGATAATAAAGAATAAATTAAATTGAAATCATTCACCAGGACATGTGTTTTCCTTTCATCTCTCTCACTGTGACAGTCCACTTTTTAAGGTGTTCGAAAATTTCCCTATGTTGTACCCTTTAATAAGGGCACTTATTATCATTTATTAAATTGTAGGTCAAACTGAGGCTACCTATGGGGAATGTGTTACCGCATCCTTTCTAATAAAAGATCCAAGCAAATGATATTATACTTGAATATAAAATTTAATCATTAACTAGATCAGGAAAGTATTCATCAACTCAGCATTCCAGACACATACATATGCACGCATACATACATACATGCATGCATGCATGCTACCTGTGGTCATGCTACCTGTGGTCATGCTACCTGTGGTGTGTTTGCACACACACAAACATTCTTTTGTGGAAGATAGCCAGGGAGATGAAGAACAGTTTTCATTTAAGTATAGGTATTATAATTTAGCAATTGTCTTCTGTATTTCTGCCAACAGCCACCTAATTTTACATAAAAATTAAATAATATAAAAATCGCCCAACTTAAATATTCAGCAAGTAGTTATCATATTTCAAAAATAAAAACAATATTTATCAAGTAATACTGTCTTGTCACACTATTATTCATGTTTTCCTTATTATTCTGGAGAAAAGTTTTCTTCTGTACATTTACATTGATAGCCACAGAGGTGCACATGCACACACACACACATACACACACATACACACACGTACACACACATACACATACACATATATACACATACCACTCACACATTCCTGGATGGGACAATCACAGAAGTAAGTAGAGTTTGCATTTCTTTTTAAATTTCACTTCTTGGCACTAGTTTTACATACATATTGTATCTTGTAAATACAAATGCCTGGTTAAGTGAGTTAGGTTGACAATTAAAAAATGAATATTTCTTATTGTACATTACTGCTCATCAACTGGATGCATCTTTTTATCTCAGCTGATTGACTGATTGATTGTAATCCTGGATGGAACCTGGGACCTTCACACATCCTTAGTCACATCCTTACCTCTCTTTTTATTTAATTTTAAAGTTGGGTCTTACTAAGTCACCAGAATGGCAAGTTGCCCAGTCTGGTCTTCAAACTGTGGTCTTCTTGGCTCAGCTTCCCAGAGTGCTGGAATTACATGTCAACACCATCACAGCCAGCTGGGAACTATCTTTTCTTTGTGGAATCTGCCTCTACTGACCTAATTCTGTCCTCATCAGCTTGCTGACCCTTTCATAACTGACTTATCCACAAACACTATGCCACCAAATATATGGTGAGTAGTTAGATTTCTGTTGTTTGTGAATCTATTGTCCAAGGTTAGTTAACTCTTGGTGAGAGGTACCTTGGTCTCAATGATCCCGGAATGCTATTGGTGCCTTTTCGCTTGCTCTGTGGAAGATAAGTTTGGAAACAATGAGAGATCTGCCTCTTCGTGAAGATACTGACATAGGGCTCACAGAGATCAGGCACTGCAATTCATGGCCCAGATACTATGTCCAGATGAAGACTCTTTCACATACTTTTCTGGGAAAATTGCACAATTTTTTTCCAAGTATTGAATTCTGAAAATTGTCAACTGAGAAATGAGAAAAAAAGTTGGAAACTATATTATTATTCTGTGAGAGCTGAAGTATAAAAATAAAACAACACATGAATGTTATTTGTTTGGAGGAGTCCACTGACAGAAAGTTAAAAGACAAAGCAAGACACCCTGACACGCAGGATCAAAGGTTAAGGTCCATAATTCCTGGAGGCACAGCGAGAAAAAATGGAGAGGAGGAGGCGCCAATTTAATCAGTCAACTTTGCCTGTGGCTAGTGCCATGTCAAGAGTGTTTGCTCTTGACCCTGCTGGTTGCCTACAATAAGTCATTCCTCAAAATAAAATACATATAAATAAGATCATATAATAAGGTGAGTAGTATTTCAAGTAACAACACCCTGGAAGTAAAATGAGTTTTAAAGACAATTGACACCTATGTTGCTCTTAACCTTGATAGGAGATATAAAATTTTTTAATTTCTCCAAAAAATGTTCACTGGTGATTTCTCATTCTTTATTATATTCTATCTGCTATGTTTCTTTAGAACATTAGAACAGAACAAATACAAAGAAACAACTTTACAAACACTACAGAGCCTCTAGTGAAAAATCTAAAAATGACTTTCAAATCTAAACTGATAAAAATAATGTTTATTTCAGTAGCAAAACCAAAATCCAGGAAAACCACAAAAAAGGCTATTTGTATCAGTTAAGAGGAGAGTTTATACCACCATCAATTGACTCTGAGATTAAGCATGGGCTCCACCAGAAAAACAGTGACATTCACCCTAGAAACAGAACAAGCAATTCTAAAGTTTGCCTGGAAGCACAAGAAACTTTACTAAATAAAGCCATCTTAAAGACAAAGAACAAAGAAAGAGCAGTTACACTGTCTGACTGCGTAACAGACTTCAAAGCTGCAGTCATCGAAACAGCATGGTATTGGCATAAAAACAGACACACAGATCAATGGACCAAAACAGAAAGCCTAAAGGCAAACATATCAGTCTACAGCCAACTGGTTTGTAACAAAGATGCTAAGGGTACACGCTGGAGATTGGACTATCTTTTGAAAAGTTTAGGGAAAAATTCATCTATAGACAGAAGAAAAAATCTAGAACTTTATCTTTTACAAGTTACAAAGATCAGTTCTCAATTAGTTAAAGACTTAAAAGTGTAACACTGGTAACTCTGAAATAACTAGAAGAAAAACTAAGGGAAACTCTTCAGGAGGTTGGGATGAGAAAGTGTGTTGGACAAGATGCCAAAGCCCAGGAAACAAAAGCAACAAACAGACATAAGCGAGACATCAAACGAAAAAGCTTCCACATCAAACGAAAAAGCTTCCGGAAACAGCAGAGAGGAAGCATTAAGTACAGCAAGAATCTACAGGAGCGGGAAAAATATTTGCAAACTGACGAGGAGCTGATCGTTACAGTACAAACCTGAGAAGGGTAGTGAATGTTTAAATTTTAAAACAATTTTTACAACGGAGGGCACATCGCCACTGTTTGTCCTCACACGTGGCTCCCCTCTTTTTGAACACATCTGTCGCATTGTCTTACAACCTTCTGAAGCTCCGCCTCAAAGCTTTTTCCTAAGTGTCTTTCGTTGTGCTGATACGGTTGCTTTGACTTCTTCTCCTTGACATGGATTCAAAGTATCTACCTTGCTCATTCATTTGGATCCTGAGAAGGAGCCAGAAGCTATGTGCTACCAGAACCAATGAATAAGGCTGAAAGAACACACCATAGTGATTTTGAGAGCCGCTTTTTCATTGGATAGCACTCAGCACCATATTGGCCATATTTTTAATTATAACTTGTAAAGACAGTCCTGAAAAAGACTTCCAAAATTGCCTCCGAAAGTGGCAATAGTTATGGCCTAAGTGTGTTCCAGGTGAAGACTATCTTGACGGTGTTAATGATGACATGTTTTTACTGTGACTTTTTACAATTCAAATGTTCTCTGTATATGTACAAAGAAATAAAATCAGTAGAAAAAAGAACCAATAAAATGAACACTATAGATATTTCTTTAAATATGATATACACATGATCAGTAGATACATAAAAATATCTGACATCCTTAATCAAGAAAATGAAAATAAAAACTATTCTGAGATAGCCTCACCTCACCCAAATGAGAATGCCTACTCCGAAGGATGAAGGTAAGAAATGATGACAGGGCCACAGAGAGAAAGGAACTCAAGCACACTGTTGGCAGGATGGTACATGTCTGTCTCACTTAGTATGGTGAAGAGTAGTTTTTGCACAACAATTAAAAACACAACTATCTTATGACCCAGCAATCTCACTGCTATGTAAGTTAAGCAAGTAAAATCAGTGTGTGGAAAAGACACTTATACTCCCATGCCATTGCAGCTCGATATCCAACACCAACAGCCAAAACAATAAAAAAAAAACCCCATAAAACAAAACAAAAACTAAGTGTCTATCAGCTGATGAAATGCAAAGAAAACGAGGCACATATATACAATGGAAGACTACTGGGTATTACATTTGAATAAATTTCTGTCATTTACAACCTGGGTGGAATCAGAAATCATGATGTTAAGTGACGGAAGCCATGCACAGAAAGACAAATACCCCACGATCTCACTCATATGCGCAACATAAAAGCATGGATCTCATCAGAGTTGAGAGTAGAAGGGGTGGAGAAAACAGGATGGGGAAATTATGGATGGCTGTAAGTTACAGTTGAATGAGATCAACACATTTTTTACTGGTCTTGCTTCATAGGGAGATTATGGATAACAGCATGCTGTTGCTACACACCCCAGAAAGCTAGAAAGGATAGTTTGAAAGATTTCACCATATGAAAATAATAAACTTTTCGAGGAATAAGAATGATCAGTCTAATTTAACATTATATAATGGAAACATTTTAAAACATTTATTGATATCCCCCAAACTGTACAATATTTATACTTTTATAAATTGGATAAACATTTTTTAACAGAAAAAGATCTTACATAATGAATATGCCACTTAATGGCCAAATTCACACTGGTTTTGTAGTTCCTTGTGGATTTGACTCGTGTCTATAAAGAATAATAACAGTTCTGAATACCTGGAAGGTTCAGTTTGGAGACTCTATCAATACATTTTAGGTAGCTAAGAAAATCAGTGCATTCTGTAGTCTAAAAGAAGTTTTAAGAGGCATGATCCTAGAAATAGCCTTGCAAGCATGAGGTCCCAAGTTCAACCTTCACTAATAAAAAAGTAGATACATATGTTAATTGATTAAGAAATACAAAAATAAAATAAGTGGATTCTAAGATGGAATATTAAATACTCTATTTTCAACAAATTTTATTTGGTATTGTTTTTTTCATTAATAATCATATATTATTAAAAATAAGAGAATCTTAGGGTCAAATATCAAAAAATATCTGTCACAGTCACATTTAATTTTAATATATACAATATGATCAAAACTATAGTGAATAGTTAAAATAATATTTCTCACAGTAAAACAAACACTGCTATTATGCTCTTTTAAAATATCCCCCCTGATGGCAAACACATGTATGCCATGTTCTTGCTACTTTTTGAGCTCTGTAAGATCTCTTTTGACAGTGTCAGTGGGATTTTCTTGGCTGCCTCCGTGTCACATCAGGAATCTCACCTCACCTTCTTGCCTTCAAGCCGTTTTGACTTCCAGAAAGGCCCAAAGTGACAGGGGTCGGGCTGGTGAGTAAGCTGGGTGAGGACAGGCAGTTCTGCTGGGTGAACATTCACTGTATTTGTTGTTAATCACACTTCTAAAGACACTCAAGGGACAAGGCTTCCACAATTGCTTCAGAAAGTGGTAAGAATAATGGGACACGTGGATTACAAGTGAAGGGCACCATTTTGAGGGAATTAGCGAGATTATACTACTTTATTTTAACTGCACTATTTTTTTTTCTGGAACCAGGAATTGAACTAAAATCTTGAACTGCCAGGCAAATGTGGCACCACTGAGCTAAATCCCTGGCTCTTCACTACTTTTTTTAAAAAAATCTTTATTGGTACATTACATATATGCATCATGATTGCACTTCATAATGGGGATTTGTACCAGTATAGACACAACTTAATTCTCATTTTTTCCCATAGCCCTACCCACCCTACCACACCCCTATATATATAAAATTTATTTCCCTTTCTTTTTTGTTATAATATCATTATTTTTCCCCCTTCACCCTATTTTACTTTGAGTATTTTCTATTTCACAATATGATAACATACAATTCTTGGACTCATTTACATCTTTATTTTCTCATACCAGAGAAAAGATGCGATATGTGTCTATCTGTGCCCTACTGGAGACTGGATAAAAATGCTCTGGTTCTTCTACAGAATGGAGTATTACTCTGCTATAAAAAATGATAAGTTTGAATCATTTATACTTAAATGGACATACCTTGAGGATATCCTCATAAGTGAAATAAATAGTGCACTATACTACTTTTAAGTTTAAAATTCGCTGTGCATTCTGATCACTCATTGTGTTACTGAAATTTCTAATCTTATTACTTTACTGGTGCATAACTATAAATTATGAACATGTTAGTCATTGTTTCCTTTATACTAAAAATTTCTGAAATGTGTTGTTAACTTAGCACATAAAATGCTTCATTTGTTTATTATTCTGTTCAATCATTAATACTTAAAATGTGTAAATAAAATAATTTGAAGAACAAAGAATAATTCACCATCTCAGTAATCCTAGAATTGGCGAGAATTCCAATTCATTGTCCTTAAGTCTAAAGATTAATACCTGTTGGAAATTAGAAATGATAGATTTGAATTAGTTCTAGGAGTTTGTTTGTGACCTTGTCATGTTCTTTAAGGAAAAGCATGACTCAAAACTGTTGCTAGTCAAACAAGGCCTGAGGCTTTTGCACAGAAACATGTTTTGTTCTGCTTTGTAGCTGTAAGGCTGCAAGTGTACAAGTTAGTTTAGAGATCAATTCTGCTCTGAACACTTTCTATCAGATATCTTCACAAATGATTCCTGCTTATTTCAACTATGCCTTTATTCCTGTTTGCAACTACATGTCAGAATGTTTCTGCCAAATGATAAAAATGACCATTTGTTTTTCTAGTTATATCTGACCACACTGTATGGTTTCTACATGCTTCCTCAAAGCCTCATGAAATCATCGATGGGCTTTTGGAGACGATTTGATCACAGGCCTACAGCTGCCTTGCCATTTGGAAGTGGGTCCTCTCAGAAGGGGTGGGTCCCTGTGGGTGTGACCAGAAATGTTAATCTCCTTCCTTTTCCCTCTTTGATTTCCTTCTGCTTCCAGGTCACTATGAAATGACCAGCATCCCTTCCATGATGCCCCTCTTCCATTCTGCCTTTGGAGTCAACCAACTACTGACTGAATTCTCTGCAGACTATGCGACAGAATAAATACTTGCTCTTTTAAATGGGGAGTCGGGCATCTTGGTACAACTGGGCAGAAAGTGACCAA
This sequence comes from Petromus typicus, assembly GCA_004026965.1. Taxonomy (NCBI): domain Eukaryota; kingdom Metazoa; phylum Chordata; class Mammalia; order Rodentia; family Petromuridae; genus Petromus; species Petromus typicus. Next base: position 12,072 of record PVIR01005139.1, on the reverse strand, counting down.
GATATGACACAGTCTAAGACTGTCAAATTGTGTTACAAGTATGTAAATGTAAATTGAGTTCATATTGTTATTCATATATGCTTTAATACCTTATTACATAGGCTATAATTCATATTAGGGTTTGAACATTTCTCTTTAAAAATCCACATCTGCTGCTCTAAAGAATTAAATACAGAATAGCATAATGCCAAGTAGAAGTGATTTACTATCATCTTGGAAATTTTAAATCTCCTAAAAAGTGTTCTTCACTCAGATAACAATGAAATAACCAGTCAATGAATATTTAACAGATTATTTTATAATATTTTTACAGTTTTTAATTTAATATGTAGTTCTTCAGCTGTAAATTTTGTATAGTTTATACATCAAAGGATCAAATCCTGCTGCTTGCCTCACAAAATTTTCAATATCTCTAGGACAATTTTAATGATGAGATGATAATTATTTTATGAGAGAGTTAAACCTATCTAAAATGATCTTCAGGAAATTATGCAAGATACTTTTCTTGTCTAATGCATTTCATTGTAGTCTCTCCTGTAACAACAAGTCCTTGACTTTAAAGAGATGAATTCATATGAAAGTTATTTCTAATTCAAAAAATTTACATCTCAACAAACACAAGTAAGTATGATGTTTGTTTTCCAAGTCCAAATGTGTTCTTCTAATGTCAAGATTTGGAATTATCTGCTTTTCAGCTGAAAAAGTGAGAGATTTCACTATAGTTTAAACTTGCTGCTCTTACTCCAACGCCACATCAAAAATAGCAAAAGAAACAAAATAAAAATATTCTGTTTTGTTGTTTATTAGTTTACAAACTTTTACTCTTGGCCCTTGCCATATATTAAAGGGCTTATTCCAAAACATACAAGTACTATGTTTGGAAATAGCACTGCAAAAAGAACAAAGTTGAATAGAATCTGAAAACCTGAAGTTCTGTTTTAGAGTTGGCCATGAGTAAGTCTGTAATAGTTATAGGTTTTGGTTTTTTTTTAATAATTAGTGAAAGAGTAAGACTCCAGCAGACATTACTGGACAAGTAATATGAATGCAAACAAAGTTAAAGTAATTCCATCCTGAGAAGTATCTATATGTTTTGCAATTTTACTTCAAATATCTGGGTTCTGTGTAAAGAATGCCTCTAAATATAAAGTATCAACTGGAAAATGTACTGTGAGTGTGAAACATCTTAAACCTCAGTAAACTGGCTTTCAGTGCTTAGGTCATGGGATCCAGAAACTAGAGGCTACAACTCAGTAATTCTCACCATAACGCGCATTATACTGCTAGCGCAAGTGCAGAGCTGGCCTTGGGGAAAACCATTTTCATTATACCAACCACTGCTATTTTTTACACATGCATAGTACATGAATGTTCCAAACAGTATGCTCCATAGGGCTGTCCTCAGTATTTCAGGGATTTATTCATTCCTTTCCCTAAGCATCTACAATTAATAGATAAATATTGAGTGACTGTCATAGGTGTTTAGATGCTAACAGGTGTTCAATAACAGAAGAAAATTATTCTTATTCACATGAAAATAATTTCTCTAAACCAGGAATTGACAAAATTCCACCTGAACTGGCAAATATAACCTGCAACCTTGTTTCTGTAAATAAAATTTTACCATATCATAACCACACCACCTTATTCACAAAGCGTGATTAAAAAGCAGTGAATATTTAAATTAAAAACAGTTCTCACAGTAAAATAAGTTGCTTTCAACCCCCTCACAATATATTCCCTAGTTCTGAGCACACTTATCCCACCATTTTTTCTACTTTCTTTCATAAGTATTCTGATAAAGTGTAGTAAAATACCAAAATACAACAAATACAGCTGTCAAGGGTCATGCAAAAGTACTGTGATTGAGACCTCATCCACTTTATTCAAAGGATATGACACCCTGTAACTTCTGGATCCTTCCAAAGTCAAAATGATCACCTCAGGACATAAAAGCAACCACAACAGTACAACTAAAACCACAAAAGACGAATTCCAGAAGTCTTTGAGAAAATGGCAGGAGTGATGGTACGATGGTGTTGGAACCAACGGAAGACACCTTTCTAGTGTCATCATTTTTTAAATTTAGGCACAAACATACTTTTTTGTCGTACTTCCTTCAGAGACCTTATGACTCCTAAGGTCGGAAATATTGTACTGTTTAGTCATTTAAAAAAAACAACCAACCAAACAAACAGAAAACATTGTAAATGCCTGTGTGAGCCAGTCTTCTAAAATGGTGAGTATGAACCAAAATGAGCTAGAGGGCTCAAACTCCAGTTGCATAGTTTCTTATTAAGTAGATTTTTTTGGCTAAGTTCAAAATATAGCATTTCTGAAATCTTCAAGTGACACTCAGTTGAGGAACCACTGTAGAGTCACAGAAGCCTTCTTTGATTAGACAGCTCCATCCATACAATGTTTGCGATAGGACATTACTTAAAATAAACAAAGAGACGGACATGTTGGTAGCCTTCCAGTAGCATTTTCCTTGCATAAAGTCCTGGAAAATATCATTGCTAAGATTAACTTGAAATATAACCTGAAGAAAGAGATTTTCTTCATCCAAAGACCTTCCCCCCCAAAAAAAACTCATACAGAATCTACAAAATGAATTCAATATTTTATCGTATGTATGACTTGAAGCTTTATAACATAGTCATCCTTTGTTTTTTATTTGCTAACCCTGAAATCATTTGCTATACATTTGTATTTATTTTATGAATGGAAAAAATACAATTTGCCATGCTGAAATTATTTTCTAGATATTTAGTTGGGATGTGCTATGATTTCAATGTGTCCCCTGAAAGTTCATGTATGGGAATTTGATCCTTGCATTCTTGTTAATGGCATTTGCATGAGTCCCTGTGCTAAATCATCTGATTAGATAAACTCAGGAGGATGGGGTCTGTAAAAGACATCAGTGGCTTAATAAAAAGAAGAGAGAAGTGAGCTAGCATGCTGTCACATTTTGATCCCATGATACCCCTGCCATGGCATAGTTCTATAAGATGGCTTTCACCACAGTCTGGCACCTTAATAGCAGACTTTCCAGCTTCCAGAAGCACGAGTTGAACACATTTTTATTTTTTGTGAATTCCTTGGTCTGTGGCATTCAGTTATGGTAACCTGAAATCCATACAGACAGGCACTGTTGTTAATGTGAATCCTTGGACTTTTGTCCATTGCTCTTAAATTTGCTCTACTGCTCAAAGCAAATTACTCTTAACTCCCTAAAACAGACAAATACATACAAGGGTGTCAACTTGGTTAAAACTTGCTTAAAAATAGATTAAGTTCCAGCTATGTATCTACACTTTCAATGCTTAAGACTAACATGGAACTAACCACGCTACTGCAGTAAAAAAAGAGGAAGCCAGAAAGCCATCGTGTGGTGGCTGTGGTCAATGAAAATGTGGTTTTCTACACTATGATATACAACTGGGAGCAATAGTTTATTGTTATGATAGAAGCATCCTTTTGCTAAATATTAACCAATTGTCATTAGACCAAAGCAATTGTGGAAGTAGTGGTAAAATGTTCACTTTGGTTAAGGCTTTGGAAAAAATCTCTAGAGACTTAAAAGTAGGTACAGTATATCCGTTTCTCTTATTGACTTTGATGCAATATTGAAAATTGAAACAATTTTAGATGACTAAAAACCTGTTTATTAAAGAATGATTGGCGGAAAAGACTTGTGAGATTAATATTTTAAAGTACTCATAATCGTAAGTAGATTAGCATATTACAGTAGTAGAAAGTGGCTCAACAACTTTATTTTTTAAGTTATAAATGTCTTTCATGAGATTACCTTAAGGTAATAGTCACAGAATAAAAGTATATGATGGTTTCTCATATTAATGTGCTTTGATTCTCACATATTAGGTTTGGGATCATTAAAGTCATAGAGACTTTCTGATTTCTGTTAGCTGTCAAAGGAAATAAAACAAGAGATTATCCTATAACTTTCTAGGCTTTACTTTGTAGTGAAGTGAAAATTATAACAACTCAGAGAGTTAGATTATATTTAGAGTTTAAATTCTTGTTTCCTGTGCTATTTTAGGGAATATAAATTAAGCACATTTATCATAAATTCACTAACTCTTTTTCGTACATTTCATTCACTTAAAAAATGTACATTATTGGTTCACTTATTCTTGATAAACACATAGGAGAAAAGAACCCCTGAAAACTATGTTAAATAAGCTATCAGACATGTCAAGTTTGCCTGACTTTTCCATTCGGTGAAAATGTGATCTTAGAAAATGACTTCAAGTTTTGCAGCAAACCACTTTATATGTGACCATTTCATTATTTGATACCAATAGTTTTCACGTGTAAATGCATCTTGTGATTCTCTATGGTGTGATATAATTCTGAGTGATACAATCCTTTATGAGCTCAGGTTCAATTTCTGGCATTTTAAAATTAATTCTTCATTAATATACTTTAAATATCAGGAACTACCAGTTATCACCCCAAAATAGACCATGATTTGGCCACCAACTTGCCAGAGTTAATTTTACTTTGTTACCTGATCATTTTTAGGCAAAATTAGCACTTGGAAAGTATGGTACAATAAGATCTATTGATTAACATTTATTGCATTATGTATAAAAGGCCATCTCTGTGGTATTTAAAGCCTTTACGGTAATGCAAACCATCAGCAGTAACTTTCTGACATGTATAATTCTAAAATTTACTATGCATCATTTAGACATTGATGACTTCTCAATCTTTCTTTAGGTTTCTTTCAGTCCCTGATGGGAGGCTTTGGTGCTAGAGGAAATAAATTTGGAATTTTGAATTAAAACTATGTAATTATAATCATTAACGATGTATATTATTGTTTTCATGTTTTAAAAAACTAGAAATGAAAATTATTCTGTGCCTATTTATTTGCAGTTCTGAGGGTTGAATACACGGCTTTGTGCATTCTTGGCAATAAGCTGACTCTTAAGCAATAAGCAATGATGAAAAACAGTTAAGGTTTGACTTTGTAAAACTTGCAGGCACCAAAATATAGATGATGACTTCAACTTTTCTTTAACTTCATTTCTTTCATCATTATATGCAAATTAACTTGAAATATTCTGTATCGTTTTAAAATTAAAGTGTTCTGTGCAATAATCTATCCATCTCTGTAAAGTCTTTTAGTATATAACTATTAGAAGCCTCCATAACATGTGTGAGGAAGAAAATGGATCCAGATCCTTATTTCCACCTCTGATAACTTGTTTCTTTTCTGAGTTGTACTGCTTCTCTTTTGTTTCCCACAGTAACCCAAATACAAGGCTACCGCTCATAGCAGAATTTCACTAAAAATCAGAAGGTATGGGGGCTAATTTCATTGAACAAAATATTACAAGAAAATTTTAGGCAGGCCAATATTTTCACTTAACACTAGTTAAGGGCTTTCTTTAGCCTCTGTGATCTCTCAAATAATTAACTAGCACTCTTTCTCTTATTCATTTTCAACTAGATACCTTCTTGATCTTGGCAGTGTCCATTGATGCAGGACTTTGCCTTTCTCACACTAGTGTAGACAGTCAGGATTTATCATAAGGACTGTTAAAAAGACAGGATACCAAAAAGAACCTCATTGACTTGCTACTTAGACATTGTGAACAACTGGACCTCATGAAGAAAACAGTAGTTCAGCAGCGTAAGCGTGTGGGCCCGTGAAACCCTGTCCACTGAAACAACCATCCCTGTATCTCAGCTACTCACAATGGTCTTCTCTTAGTCATTGTCTTGTCACTTGGACAACATACCCAACACCCACAACGTAGGCAAAGAGAAGTTTACTTCGATTCTTGGAGTTAGTGGTTTCAATCTACGTTGGCTGCTTCCAAGGCAGAAACACCATTAGAGAGATCTGGAGGAGCAGTGTTGTTCAACCCATGGCAGTAAGGATTCAGACAGAGAAAATATCTGAGGAGAAGAACTTATCCTTCTGGGACCTTTCTCCAGGGACCTGCCTCCTCCAGCCGGATCCCATCCCCCAACAGCACAGCCGCTATGAACTTATCAAGTGCCTCCATGAGTCAATCACCTTCCAAAAGCCTCACATCTAGACAGATGAGACGTTAAAGGATATTTGGTTATTCATGTAAACAAGTCCCTTATTGATGGCTTTTGTTCAGTTCCTATTCTGTTATCAACTACCCTTTCTCTACTGGAAGGTTTTAACTTACAATACTCTCTACCTTATGACTTGTTACTAACTTCCGCATTTTTAAATTTTTCTATTCTAGGATCTGTGTCCTCAATGAATTTTAGTTCTATAATCCCATGAAAGCAGAGTCTGATCAACTCTGATTTTTAGACATCTAGGAAAGTTCTCTTTTATGAAAATTTTTCGGGGGTACATCATAGGGCTTTTTCTCCCTCCCACATTAGGCCTTTGGGGTCGAGGTGGGGCATTTAGATAAGCTCTGATACAGGGGCCATTCAGCAACATACCCATGTGATATAAAATAGTGCAATACGTGCAGATCCCTTTGGCTGTTTGGCTGGGTTGTTTCCCGGGCTTCACAGATCTTCCACTGCCCAATGTTATGGATTGTTCCATCATGTGAGAGGGATTATTTTAGACTCTTGACTCTGAAAACACTAGTATCTATTGGAAACTGTAAATCATGTGATATATATTTTCTATTTTAAGAAAATAATTTAAAGTTTTAAGTATTTCATGAATATCAATAAACTAGATTTTATACAAATTTACTAAGTACATAATCTATCATTGTCCAACATACATGTGTGCCCCTTAATATCATTTTCAAAAGCATGGTTTTGGGGGACTGTGCTTAAGAAAATAGTTCACAGTGTATAAAAAGTAGCAGCGCAAAATAAAAGTGAACTAAGATTTTAAAATCAATATTTAAGTAGTAAAATCTCATAAATGAAAAGTAGTTCTTGTCACAGATGGGGTGACTAAAAGAAAAGTTAAGGGGTTCATGACTGTCTCAATTGCACATTTGTCTCAATATTGCAGCATTTATGAACCTAATGAAAATGTGGTACATGATTCTAAACACTCAGTAACTCGAGTAAGTGAAAAAAGGTTAAGTAACAATGGTAGAGTTAAATTTCAAAAAGGGGATATTGAAATATAAAGAAAACAGTTGATTAGAATTCACATGTAATTTGAAAACACTAGTGATGCGCTGAGCTTTTCCGAGAACGCGAGGATTCCCGAGCCAGACTCCTAACACAGCCTGGCCTGGGGCGTGTATCTTCAGCAGTTGAAGTCAACATTTACCTCTCAGAAAAATCTAAAAGTAGACCACTTTTGTTTATAAGCATCAAATTATTTTGATTTTAGAGTATGTTTTCCAGAAGCCTAGTAGAAAAGGGCCTTCAGCTATATTTAGAAATGGAAAGCGAAAACCCACACTGAAGGAAGACCTGCACTCCAGAGTGAATGTACAGCTCCAGGGTAGATCCTCGTGACTCAGCAATAGCAGCAGGGTTTGAGACTTGAATTTCTCAGTAAACTTTATTAGACCAAGAATGCCTTCCCTGGAGTCTTATAATTATGTAGCAATATAGGGTTTTTAAAATCAGATATACTAACAATTCAATAGTTAATTTTTATTTAACTTGTCCCTGTAATTACTTTTAAGACCCCTTTTTCATTTCTAAAATTGAGGAATTTTTTTTTTCACTTCTACAACTATCCTGCAAACTTGCATGCTGTGTCTTTTTTCCAGCAGTAAAGATAGAGTATCCACAATGAAACCCAAATTTGCTCTATTATGTCATGCAAGGTACAGAAAATGCACTACCTGATAAAAATCCATGCTGTATGCTCTGCTTGTTTCAGCAAACGGAGGTGATTTGACACTGATATCCAGACTCAAAAGCTGGTAAAGCAAATTCTTCAAAGAAACATTTGAAGAGAAAGGAAGTAAATTTGCGTGGGCATATGGTTGAGAGACACTGCCAACCACATCTGGCCATCATATGCCAAATTCCTCTTGTAATGTGAAAAATCACTTGCAGTTGAATACGCTCAGTTACTTAGAAATGTTCCCTTGATTCTTGACTTGTACTTGCAAACTAACTCTTGAACAGATGCTTGTTTCTCTGACCTGATCTTTTGCTTTAAATGTTATGCTTAATCTAAAGAAGTATCTTTTACCCTCATCTATCTGGTTATAATATAAATTTCCACAAACCAACAGCATCTTTCTGATCCTTTGCCTGAATGTGGGCATAGTGTCAGAGGAGAAAAGACACTGTGTTGTTTATTATGCTCACCTCATTTGTCACATGGCAAGATGATTGGTCTGTTTTTTCTCCAATTAGGGACTTTAAAAATCAGTATTATCCTTTGTCTGCTTGCTCCTTTGTCTCCTGAAATTCTCAAACACCTTTAGACAAAAATTGGGTCACTTGTTAGATTGAGCTGAACAGCCTGCAAGATTCATTTTTCAAGGAAGTCTGCTGTGTCTGCCTCTGCTCCCCTTCAGGCAGTCCAGTAACTCTGACATTCCAGCTCAGTGCAACGTCTTAACGTTGTTCCTTTCTCTCAGTTCGCATTCTGAACTACTACTGAGCCATTAGATTAAGTCTAAGTGTCTGGGAGCCTTATTTTCTGCTCTGCATTTTCCTGCTTGGGAGCCAAGACTTACTGCTTGTTAATTTTAATTTTTAAGATGAAAGGAGACAAAACACCGAAATAAAAACCAACAGAATGTTGGAGAGTTCACAGGCAATGCCTGGCTCTTTATTCCAAAAGATCTGTTCTTTTCTACCGTCACTTCCTTAAAAATATTGGCAAAGGTGCGATTCCATCCTTGCCACTTGAACATCCTCTTCTAATTTGAAGTTACTCTTGCAGACAATGTTATTCTTGAGTTTTGGTTCTAGAAACTTTTCAACGGAATAAATTATACATTACACACTTGGCCTTGATGCCTTTCAAGTGCCACAATTCAGTAGAAATATTTAGGGTTACATCAGCGGGTTACAAAAGCTACATCCTTTGCTGTCTCCACCTCTTGCTTCTCTCCACCTCCCCTTGCAATTTTTAGATCAGTGGTTGAAGAGATCAGGTTTCCCAACCATAAGAATCTTTGCTCCATTATTTTTCTTAAGAATTCATGATAATCCTCTGCCTTGGCTTAGATGGAGTTTTTGAATTAGTTAATCTATTTCAAAATAAGGTTACATTACCTGGCAAAATAAATGTGCTTTAATTACCTGAACAGAATGATAGTCAGATCTTTGAATCATTACGGATTAAAACATCATTTCGCAGCCAAACAGAAACATGTTCCCAATCACTGCACTTGAATTATTGTTATGTAGCTTGAGGCTTGTATTAAAATCACTGAATAATTGCAATCAGATTATTATAATCAAGTACAGGAACAGTAATTACAGGTTACAGTCACTTTAAGCTGCCCTGGAAGTCCTATATTCTGATCATATGCATATTAAAAGTTTATGTTAGTGATAAAATTAATGAACAGGACTGTAAGCACTTGTCACGAGAAAAGATGTCACATATCTTACTGTATAGGGCGCTACGTTTTCACATCAAGGACAACTGTGTACCTACATTGCTTTTGTTCCTACCCAAATTAGATTATAATGAGAATAAGTCAAATCCCATTTTCCAAATCCAATAATGTTTGTTTTAGTGTCCAACTTTATTTATTTATATTTTCAGTTCATTATCCACCTTATCAGTTTAAAAATACAAAGGAAACTATATGGGTTTTGTATGTGGGAAGAAATTCTGTTACCATCGAAGTGTAATCTTTTTAGTCCATAGTAAAAGGGAACCTTTTAAAAATTACTGAAACCAACAAAGAAGGACGACAATCAAACACACGATCCCTATCGAAGTATCTGATTTTATTTGGAAGAGATATAAAGGGAAAGTTATTCTGTACTTGCTGTTTGAATTTCGTAAGGGCATATGTCTAGGCTGTTTATGTTTTTATTAAAAAACAAACCTTTTTTGTAACTACATAATTTTGTTCTTCGGTTTGAACAACGAATATAGCATATGAAATATCTAAAATTAGAAGCTAGGACTGAAAGAAGCCAGAGAACCCTTAGGGTCCAGCCACAGGGAGAGGGCCCTGGATACACGTGCCAACCACATAGTCATGCTACTACACTTCCTGATTCACAATAGAAATGGGGCAAGAGCGAAGATAGGACCACAGAATATAAGTAGCAAATACACAGCATTTGATAGAAGGGGACAACCTGGGAAAGCTGAGAATTTCGCTAAGGTTTCCTATCCAGCCATAGAGGAAAGGATACCTGCATGACAACAGACGAGAATAAACAGAAAGTGACATTTTTATGGACAAGATACTCCCATAGACAAGGAGACGAATTCTTTGCCAAGTTCACAGACTTTCAATAGCTGTCATGACAGACAACATAAGCCAGATAAAAGGCCAACCAAGCACCCAGATGTTATTGCTGGAAAACTACACACTGGATCTCAGCATCTGGGCCACATAGCTGCCAAGTTACTCCATGGGTGCCCACCGTACTTGGCCCAGACGCTGGGCCAGACAGAAGTGAGGTAGGAGCTATGGAGCAAGCTGATCTCTGCAGAGAACAACAAGAAGATCGACAGCCAAGTGTAAAATAAAATAGCACGAACCTGCCAATATGATTTCAGATGCATAAAAACCACACATTTGTGATCCGAACATAATGCTGAGCACAGGTTTCTCCTCTCTGCTGTAGAGATGATTTAAGAGACATTGATGGTGGGCTTGTGCTTCCTCTCTTGCCATGTGAAAGTTGTCAGTCATAAAGGAAATTGTAATCGTAACTGGAAATCTATTGCAAAGTCCCATCTTTATATCTAGTTAAAAATACCTAAGAGAATAGCGAAACGGGATGGAGGAAGACATTTGGTACAACAGCCTGTATCAGGAGGGTAAAAATGTACCGCATCAGTATATAAAACAGCATGTAAAATCCAAGATGGCGCCGCAGCCACCCAGGCCTAAAGCCTCGATAGTCTACATCGCGAACTCGCACTTCACGGTGATCCTGTCCAGCAGAATCTGCAGCAGAACAAACTAATGGTGAGAGGGTGTGACTGGAAGTTTTTTCCGGGGAGCATGAACCTTGCTAGATAGAGTTTAAAATAATCACAGAAAATCTGAATTTCTTCCCAGTCAATGTATTTGGTTTCTTTAGACGTCTATTTTTTCTTCTCTGATTTAGTACTTTGGTTCTAGCTTTAGAAATATCCTAGAAATATTTTATATATGTATTTTTTTAGAGTTTTCCAGCAAAATTGTGTATTTTGGGTATGCATATTATGATATTATGTGACCATGTTTATATTTTACAACATGCTTTTGAAAAACTAAGCTATTATTAGTCAAAAACACAAACAAGAAGATATGATAGTGTATTTGTTTCTAAATCTAACTAGGAAAACATGTTTATTAACCAGATAATCATACTGGACATTTTTTTTTCAGACTATTTCTTTCACAATTGTCTGAAATTTTCATTTGAAAATAATTGTGTGGCTCTGAGCCAAGCGTAGTCCTGAAGAGTCACACTTCTCAACCTGTGGGGAAGCTGAGCCAAAAGGGTCATGAGGTCCAGTCCAGCCTGAGAAACTTAGTGGATTAGCACAATCCTGTTTCAAAATTAAAAACTAAAAAACAAAACAAAACAAAAAAAAACTAAGATGCAAATCAGGGAATGACCCTAAGTTCAATTCCTAGTACTACCACCAAATGAATAAGACTACTAATTAAAGATGTAAAACTACTAACTATCCCTCTCTTTACACCTTTTATTTCATGCATTAAATTTTAAAGTTTGATTGGAAACATGGACATCTCTGAATGTTGTTTTCCTGAGACAGGGCCTCGCTTTTGTAGTTCAGGCTGGCCCTGAGCTCAGCCTTGAACTCACAGCAATCCTCCTCCCTCTGCTCCCCAAAGTGTGGTATTATAGGTATGAGCCACCAGGCCTGGCACTGTGGTACTGATTGCTGATGTACCTGAGTCTTCACACCCAGCATTGTTGTATGTGGTTACTGAGGATCAAACCTAGCCCTTG